>CAJNIZ010003155.1:0-24295 GCA_905231905.1 Symbiodinium pilosum | reverse complement strand
GGCGGCGGCGGTGGCGTTGGCGGTGGTGCTGGTGGTGGCGGCAGCGGCGGTGGTGGTTGTGCTAGAGGTAGAAGCATGTTTTGGGCGCCCGGTGTTGGCAGATAGCGAATTTGGATTCAGTACTGAGTACTGAGGGCCCTGAATTTGAGGTGTTTGGGGGTGGGGCTGAGGGAAAGTCTTTGGGGGCTGTAGTCTTCACTTGCCTGAATGTTGAACTCTATGACTTGGTTCGATGTAGCTAGGGATGCTGGTAACTACAAGTAACTAAGATAAGTTATATCTTAACATGGTCCCTATTCCAGATCTATTGGAGGTGTTTGATGCCCCCGCCCCTTCCTGCCAAGAATCTACTGGACGCCAGAATTCGCGTCCCTCCGTCTATCGTTGCCTCAACTCAAATGCACACATGACTCATGAATCAGCAGGCCACCATTGGATTTACCCTAAACCCTGATTTGCCCACCCTAATGAGCAGACCCCGTTCGGGCCTCTTATCATTCCTTCATTTGGGCACCTGGTTCCTAGGGGCCCTCCCATCTTGAGATTCCCCATGAACTCCCCATTAACTCCTTGCATGTAATGTAGCCTGAATCATGTCAAATATCCTTTTGAGGTCTATTTGAGGTACTATACTATGGCTTTAAAAGGAATCTAGGACCATGACATTAGCAATTATTTAAGCCCCACATCACCTCACGCTTCGGAGGCCTCCAAGGTTCCGATCATGGAGGGCTACGCGTTACTTGGCTCCCAGCACAGAGGGGTTCGGCTTGTCTCGCTGAAAAGTGTCCTGCTAAGGTCTTGCTCTCTGAGTTTTATGGATGCTGAAACAGGTCCTTGGAGACGTGATACATGCAAGGATCGTATGTGTAGAAAGTGGGGGCCGCATTTGCAGAAAAGGGCTTTTGCGTGATGCTTCCCTACGCTCCAAGACTAGGTCCTTGAACCGACTTGTTCATGCTGCGTGACAGCCCGTATTAGATATGATAGTACGCAACAGGTTGATCAAGGGGCCGGTCAGGAGCCAGAAAGCACCCGAGTGCAAGCTTTTCAGGGCCTGTCCTAGCACGTCTGGAGGTTCGTAGCTTGGGGTTTAGAATGTCTCTCAAGCTTAATTAGGTGTCATGCGCTCACTTTGTGGGCAAAGCATAGCAGACACAGTGTTACCTCTGCCTGGGTGCAAGGACATCCCAGTCTGAGAGATGGCCAACATAGGGTGGTTTCCAAAAATTATACAGGGGTTATATTTGGGTTATATATGGGTTGTAGAGAGGATAATGGAAAAGAACATGGAAACTATTATTTAGGGTTTCCCAAAATTAGGGGTACCCCAATGTACTACAACCCCCTTTCATGGTAACCCTGAATTTTGAACCCCAAACCCAAACCCTAAACCCTGAACCCCAAATTCCAAACCCTAAACACTACCAGCATTGCTACCTTGGCCACCTTAGGCAATACATTGGTGCAAGCCAGAGCGAAGGTGCATTTTTGGATGGTTTAGTTTAGGGATTTGGGGTTTAGGATTGTAGGGTTTAGGGCCTACCTGAACCCCAAAAGTATGTAGAATAATGGCCTTTTGGGCCTATATTTAGGGGTTTTGGGTTATTATTTTACTTACTTTTGGGGTCCAGGTAAACCCTTAACCAAGATTCAGGGTTTAGGGTTCATGGGGCTTCTCAAAGCAGGGCGCCCATGCGGGTGTCTCTGCCGTACTGCGTATCATGTTGAGAAACTCTCTCATAGGATTCTCCCACCCTTCCCCCAAGGACTCCTTTCGGTTGTGGGTACTGGATTAAACCCTAAACCCTAAACCCTAAACCCTAAACCCCAGTAGGATTGCTACCAGGCTGGCAGTTTCAGAGTTTTCGGTTGAACTTTCTCTGGAAGAGCGGTGTGCGACAGGTTTCTCAGGTTTAGGGTTTAGGGTTTAGGGTTTTGGGTTTAGGCTTGCCAGAGATAAGTTGTGTTGTGCACTATGTATCGGGATGCAGTAGCTTCGATGAGCAGCTTCCTATGTCGAATGCCTGAGTCCCCTGCGAAGATAGCTATGTGAGCCATCGTCTAAACTCTTATAGTATCTCCCTTAAAAACCCCTATATTGGTCCCCTGTATAATCCCCATGAAAGGAGTTTAGATTATAGCTCATAATCCCTATAAGCCCCTACATAGATCCCGGTTTCCATTTCATTCTCCATTTTCTTTTTCATTTGATTCTCCATTATTGGGGGTAATATAACCCTAATATACCCCCTATATAATCCCCATTATAGGCCAGTTGCTGTTACTCCAGAAGCTCCCCCGGCAAGGATGTAGAGTTTGGTTTCCCAGTTTCGAGTCGACCTTAGGCCTACCCCTAGGGTTTAGGGTTTAGGTTTAGTGATTTGGGGGTGTAAGGGGTTTAGGGATTTAGGGTTTGGGGCTTTAGGGTTTAGGATTTAGCGTTTAGGGTTCAGGGATTAAATTAGGGTTTAGGGTATTCAATTCTGGAGTTATCTGCTGCCATCAGCCCTACTTGGAGGCTTAAGGTCATTTTCTCCCACATATTTCTGGTACTTCTTCATAACCATGTTGGGGCACGTAGGGGGCTTATACAGTATAAGGACTCAATTCTCCTTGCATTTCTCAGGGATTTTGGGTCCAATTGAGCCACAGTCTAATTAAACTCCTTAAATGGGGTAATATAGGGGACTACTAGGGGGTTATGAAGGGGGATACTAGGAGTTTAGACCAAAGCTCGATTAGGGTTTAGGGCACTGGGCTGGCAACTTCCCAAGACTGAGGGACAGCTGCCCAAACCCGACATCCCGAAACCTTAGAACTTGTTGGGTTAGGGGTTAGGGTTTAGGGTGTAAACCTTAGATCCCTAAGCCCCAAAACCCGAGCACCCCCCTATGAACCCTCAAGTCTAAGCCGTGTTTAGCAGGTGTAACCACGACATCAGAGCAACATCAGAAGGTGTCACATCTGCACTGGAGATTCAAAAGTGTACAGGGGCTTCCGGGGACTGCAAAATTGCTGGTGCCCCTGCTAGAAGCCCCTTCAGGGCTTAGCGGTCAGGGGTTTGGGATCTAGAGAAGTTCGGGAGGGGGTCGTAGTAGGAAGGTCCCTAACCTAACCCTATAAGACACTAAATCAAACTAATTATCAACCTCAGTTGCTGAGTTTACCATAAATGTCTGAGGAATGAGCCCTAACACAATCTGGGTTGCTGTTAAGGAGCTTAAATTAAGGCACCAGCAGATAGAGAGAGATAGATATATATATATATATGGTACATATATGTATATATACAGCTCCCCCATTATAATAGCTTGAATTAGGACAGCTGTCCTCCCTGCACAGTGAACCCGGGGTTTAGGGTTTAGGGTTTTGGGGTTCAGGGTTCCTTTTCCATTTCCTTTTCCATTTGAGTATCCGCTACTCTATTCCACGAGGCCGCTCTTCGAAAGCCGTAAATCCTAGGCCCTTAAGCCGCAAACACTGAGCCCCAATAGTAAGCCTATACGAGCCCCAGATCTCCTAAACCCTAATCCCCAAGCCCTATAGTCCCACTTTAAAGTAGATAGACTATGGCCTTGGGTATATAATAATAAGCTCCCCATATACCCCATATTCTATCTACTTAAGGCGGACTATAAACCTATCCCAAACCCTGAACCCTCAACCCCTACACTCCGCTTTAAGGCACGCTTTAGGATCGAAGCCATGTGCTCCCACTTCTTCGGCGGCCTTAATCCGAAGAGCTAAACTCCGAGCCCTTAAAAGTTCGGGGTTTAGGATTTATGGCTCAGGATTTGGGGTTCGGGATTTTGGGTTAGGGTTTAGGATTTGGGTAGGGTAACAGGTACGCTGGGTACTATCCCCTACTCAGTAACAGCTGGGTAGTATTTATGATATAATCATAGCCCTGAATATGACCCCTATGGCAGACTCTTAATCATGCTGCCTAGACAACAGAAACCCCACATCTCGAAGATGCCTCCAGCGGTAGGGTCCTAGACCTTACACCCGATACCTTGACTCTAAACCCAGAACTATACCCATAGCTTGGTAGGTACACTTTTTCATTTACCTATAGACTCTTCTAGCCTTGGGCACCCAGCACCTGGGTATAGGGTTTCGGCTGTCAGTTGGGAAAAGAGGAAAGCATCCCTATTGCAGTACCTACATAACCCCCAACAACACAGTAGCTTCCGTGTTGTTTTCTAAGCCACACATCCTGAATTGCAGCTTCCATTTACTTTTCCATTCCTTCATTACCTACGACGTACCCTGAGACCTAAAATCGCATTTTACATTGTCCCTTCCATCCCTCATGCCCCCCCAACAACCTTAATGTCCTAAACCCTAGATCGTAGCTTCCATTTCCTTTTCCATTCCTTCATTCCCTACTTGCAACCCTAAACCCGAAGCCCGAAATCGTTGTTTTCATTTTGTTTTGCCATTCCTGTGGTGCCTGCTGACAGCCCGAAACCTCAAATCCCTAAAAGACCCAAACCGTAGATTCCATTTTCTTTTCCCCTTAGCCCTAAGCCCTGGCCGCCTAAACCCTACTAACCACCAGCAAGAGAACAAGGTTCTGGAGATGCAGCAGAAGCTTTGCCCGAGCATCTTTGAAGATCATGCAGCCGGTGCATGCTGCACGGCTGCAGAGCTTCGGTTTAGGGTCTAGGGAGGAGGGTTTAGGGTTCAGGGTTTAGGATTTAGGGTCTAGGGAGGAGGGTTGGGGTTCAGGGTTTGGGGTCGCGGGAAAGCCCGACCACTTCAGACGAAATCCCTCAGAAGGCGCAAAGGCGTCAGGTTTGTACCCTTACGGTTTGTGCCATTGCGCTTTGGGTTCCAAATGCCGTAGCCAGGGGCCACATTCTATGGCTTAGGCATCCAAGACCTAGTGCACAAAGTACAAATCCTAATGTTACAATGGCAAATTTGCTTGAAAGACCTAGAAATGGAAAGGGACCGGGCGGCAGATGATAGGTGTCGGGAAGATATTGGAAGGCCCGTCTGGCCTGCTCCGGCACACATTCGAAGAGTGTGAAAGGTAGGTTGTGAAAGGCAGCGCGTCAGTCATTTTCATAGCAGGAAAGCAATTTTCGTGGTAATGTTCGTATATATACCCATATTGATACTGCTTGTTAATATTCCGTATTTCATAGGGAAATTTATGGATTTATGGCAATTGTAACTGTGAAAGTTACAGCAGAAGAAGTCCTGGTACGGAGCAGGGTGGGTGGCGAGGCGTCCAGGAGTCCAGCATCATCAGGTTAGGGGGGCGCACGGCTTGGGGGTTTCGGGTTAGGGGGACCGAGGTCTGAGTTGACGTTTTATGGGGGTTTAAGGTGTAGGGTTTGGGGTTCAGGGTTTAGGGTTTGGAGTTTAAGTGTAGGTTTTAGGGTTTAATGACGGGGGGAATTGTGCACTATTGCGAAGAATCCCTATACTAATACAAGGCCTATAAGGCCATAAACACCAGATCTCCCCTGCAAAAAATCTTTAACTGTATTAACTGTAACCTGCTCGTATGACCAAGCTCCAAAAAACCTTAGACCCTGTATGTGCAAACACCAACTCAGCGGCAGCCCTTCACTCCAATATACCCCGAAACTCCAAACCCAAATCCCGCAGACCCTCATGCCCAAATTCCCAAGCAATAAACCACATCTTGTTGTTACTATTACTGATATTATGAAGATCACTAATGTCCTCATTCTTCGTGCTATTAAACCCTAAACCCTGAACCCTAAACCCTAAATCAAAGTTGCTGCCTAGGTAAACCCTGCACCTTCTTCTGGAAACCGGAGGGATGAGCCTCGGCAGCACGGGATTGGGAGACTGCTGAGGGTTCAGGGTTTAGGGATTGGGGTAAAGGGATTAGGGTTCAGGTTTAGGGTTTAGCGACTAGGGTTTTGGGTTTAGGGTGTAGGGTTTGGGGATTGGAGTTAAGAGATTAGGGTTTAGGGATTAGGGTTTTGGGTTTTTAGGGTTTAGGCGATAGGGTTTGGGGATTAGGGTTCAGGTATTAGGGTTCAGGGTTTAGGGTTCAGGGATTAGGGTATTGGGTTTAGGGATGAGGGTTTAGGGAGTAGGGTTCAGGGTTTAGGGATTAGGGTTTAGGGATTGTTTAGGGATAAGGGTTTGTTCAGTTAGAGTTTCGTGCTGAGGAAGGCAAGCATTGGGACTTAGGATGAGGGAGGGGAGGGTGTAGGGATTCGCCCACAGAAGGTCAGGGAGTGCAAAGTGGTTTGGAATTCAGTGTTAGGGTACAGAGTAGGCAATGAAAAGCCAAGTCGAAAAGTAAATGGCACATGTAACGGAAACTTGGGGGTTTGAGGGTTCCTGTGCCGGTTGTTAGTAGGGAAGCGGGAAGTGAACCTCCCCGGAACAAACATGGAAACTGCTCTGGTCCCCTTAAACCCTGAACCCTAAACCCTAAACAATTTCGAGTGCCTAGAGCCTGTGTTTTGCTTCCATGCTATTTTGGGAGGTCTAGGGCTTAGGGTTTAGGGTTCTTGGTAGGGAATCCGGGCAATGGAAAAGACAATGGAAACTGCCATTTGAGGTTTAGGATTTAAGGTCGCGGGTGAGAACTTATTGGTTGATAACTAGTACGGACTGGAGGAAGGCAAAAGACTCTAGGATTGTTAGTAGGGGATGGGTAGCGGAAAGATAATGGAAACTGAGATTTCAGCTGTTAGGGTTGTTAGTAGGGAATCGTGGAGTGAATCCTGAGATCCTGATAGCAGCCCGTAGCCGTAGAGAATGCCCAACAAGATTTTGGGAGGTCTCATTGTCTCTTCCATCTCCTCATTCCCCACCTGCAACCTGCAACAGCACACAAAAAATCCCACGTCCCAGATTCAGGGTTCTCGCAATACTAGAACCTTCACAAGTTTTCCTCCCAAACAGGCTTGAAACCCTGAACTCTGAGTACTTCCTGAACCCTTAGCCCTTAAAACAGAGATCCCAAACCCTAAAATCCTAAATCCTCCTAAGCCTTGAACCCTCACGCCTGAGCCCTAACCATCAAAGGTCGGATCCTCCTTCTAGTGTCCTAACCACCGGCCCCTAAAATGGCCTGTTTCCTGGGTGCTAGCTATGGGGCCTAGGCTAGGTAGGCTTCAATAGCTTTTTCGGGTGTCTAAACCAGTATATAGCGACCACAGAATTTTGGGACCACAAAATTTTTGGGGCGTACTGGGAGCCCATCGTTCCTCCAACCCTGAAGCCTAAACCTTAAACCCTAAACCCAAAATCCTAAAGCTTTGACCCATAAACGCTAAACCTTAAACCCGAAACCCTAAACCTTAAACCTTAATCCCTAAAACCTTAAACCCTCCACCTTAAACCTTAAACCCTCTACACCTTAAACCCTAAACCCTGAACTCTAAACCCTAAACCCATAACCCTAAACCCTAAATACCGAGGCCGGAAGTCCGAGGCCCGACCTCCTAATGGGCCCACACGGGCTTAGGGTTTAGGATTTAGGATTTCGGGTTTAGGGTTTGGGGTCTAGGACTCAGGGTTTAGAATTTAGGGGTTTAGGGTTTGGGGTTCATCATGGCTTCTCTTTCTCCCCCCCATGTAGGGGAACCCATGGGCTCAAGTTCAGGAATTCGGGTTTAGGTTCTAGCTTTTGAGATTCGGGTTTCAGGCTTGAGGGTTTAGGGTTGGGGGTTGGGGTTTGGGTCTTTAAGGTTTAGGGTTTGGGGCTTTGATGAGGTTTTGGAATTATGGTCTTGGGTTGAGAGTTTAGCATTTCGAGGTTTTGGGTTTATGATGGTGGATGATCAACATGGGTTGTTCCTCAGGGCCTTGAAGCATATGCGCGGATTACGAAGGGATTAGGGGGTCCCAGCTAAGGATTGGGAGAAAAGTTGTGAAGCTTTTTACATTGAGTTGGAATCACATAGAACAAAGAACATTCATCGTAATCAAAGGGGTTCTGTTACTATCCTTGCAGTAAGGGCGACTCTGTTAGAGAGGTGGCAGCTTTCGAGCCATTAATTTGCAGCCTGCCTTCAGGTGTAAGGTTAGCTATCACAAGATTTGCAGTGATAACACTTTGTTTGCTGTTTATCGCTTTCGCAGTGGCCGATGGTGTTGGATGTATGCTGCTGGAGCGACAGGGAGTGACAACTACCAAGATCATAGGTTCTAAGGGGTCCTCTCCAAACTACTTGGAGGGTTGGGGGACTTAGTAAGTAGGAGGAGATCAAGCTTACTACAGGGCTTTCAGCGGTCATGATCATGCGTACCAGGTCCCCAGGACACTCCAAGTAGAGCCCAGAGATGCCAGGGACTAAGATTGCGCAATAGGAACTATGAACTATATAAGCCCAAAATTTACCCTATTCGAATATAGTAGTTTCCATGTTATGGTCCATTATCCCTATATAACCTAATATAACCCAGGGAAGGTTTAGGGCTTCAAAGAGCCTCTGGAGGATTAAAAGGTCCTTGCAGTCTGGGCATTGTGTTAGGATCCTATGATAAGAGTTTTCCCAGATCACCGTTACCTCCTTTCTGTGTGTGTGCGTTGAGAATCTAGCTGGTGCCATGTAGTTGGAGAAGGTTGCATAGGAGCTTCTCAGCAATTTGTTTGTCTCTTTTCTTTGGGAGGGATGCGGCTTTGAGGGGGGTTTCTTCGTCAAGCCGCACACCCTTTTCGGAGGCCCCCCGGAATTTGGACCATGGTGATTCTGGAGTTAAAGACAGCTCTCTGTTTATTGCGCAATGTACTCATGTGGAGCTGGCAAACGGGTCAAAAAAAACCAGCCTTCCTGCGACAACGCTCGCGCTTTTGAAGGTCCCTGTGATCCTTTAACCCTGAACTATGCCTAAATGACCTGTACTCCTACACTACCTAAGCCTATATGCACTTAAACACCAAAAAAACCATAACTCCTCCAACCCCCCTAAGTCGTACAACCCAGACCCTAAACGCTAGGCGTAGACCTTTTAGCCCAAACCCTAAGGCCCAACCTTAAACCATCCCAATCTGCAAATTGCCCGACGTGGCAGCAGCACTCTTCGTGCTCCACAGGCCTGCCATCACTGTCATCTTTGTCCACCCAGCGCCTTGAAAGACAGAGCCTTGACTCTGTGAGATTCATGGACGGTCTAGGGTGTAGGGTCTTAGGGTTTAGGCTTCAAAGGATGAGTGGGTGGTTGATAATAAGTATGCTTAGGGGTATCTGGAGGGCTTCGGGTAGGAAGCACATAATATCCTGCAGTCCTTGTGGTGCAGTCGCCATGTTGGACTTCACTCGTATGTTCTTACCTAGCGTGATGCTGCAGTTGTTGATGAGCCATAGTCTAAACTCCTTCAAGGGGATTATACAAGGGATTATTTAGGGGACTATTATCCCATATAGACTATAGGAGTTATGAAGGGGGATACTAAGAGTTTAGACTAGGCTCATATGACTCCCATTAATCTGTCGCCAGGGAAAGCCTAAGTTACAACGAGATACTATTCTGTAGTCGCTTCTACTTAGCCTGATCGATCACACGGGTATAACACACCTATCTCGGTTTTGACACCCTCCACCTCTGTTTGGCGAGGTCTGTCAAGCGGATTTTTGCTAAGTCACACTTTAAATCAGTATATAGCCCTAATATACCCCTAATATAATTCTAATATAACCCCAATATTACCTTAATATAACCCTAATATAACCCCAATATTACCCCAATACAACAGCCGTCACCCTGGACCCTGGATCAGCCTTATGCACCTACAATTGTGGCTTCTTCACACAGATGGGGTCCTCCAGATGCTCCTCGAAAGCCTTACCCTAAGGGTCCAAGGACCCAAATAATAAGGTTTCAGGGCCCAAATACTATGATATTAATGGTACTTGGGCCCTAAAACCCTATTATTTAGGACCTGGACCCTTAGGGTTAGTGTCATTGCTAAGTTATCCCCATTCAATCCCACAAGTCCTAAACCCTGAGCTCTGAACCTAACTTACAACACGCTTCAAGTTTCCCCAGAGCAACTTCAATAATTTTGTCTACCAGCAATTGCTCGCAAGGAAAGTTGCAGAAGGTCATGGCCCGTCGACAAGAGAAAGCGAGCATCGTGTTGGCATTTAGGTCGCTCTGTTGTAGGCTACCCGAAAGGACCAAGGGCCTTTTCTGAAACCATAATCTGTACATGTTCGTTTGTAATAATGCATCTGTGTAAGTATGCGTGTATGCACATTCTAGGCACACGCCACAAGACCACCATGCTTGACTTAGAAATACTTAGTGGTTTCCCCACATAAGGAGACCCCAATATATGGACCCCAAAATCGTAGAATCCTTCTTGAAGTGACCCCAAAATGGTAACACCAAAAGAGGAAACCTCCGGTTGGTGTTAACTCACAACCTATTTCAACGAAGGCGGCCTCGAGTCTCTGCTTAGGGGCCCAGATGCCAAGTCCTGCCTCACATCATCCCCATCTGCAATCCCTTAATGGTTTTAATAATGGAAACCGAGACCCCCCAAGGGATCTAAGAATAAGGTCCTCTAGAACCATATGGTAGATTATATAAATATGAGGTTTACAATGGGTCTATATAGGGGATCTAATTTTTTAGATCCTGAGAATAACAGGGACGATGGTAATGAGTTTACAAGCTTCAGCGCTGAGGGCCTGAGGCCAAGCGTCTGACCCCAGACCTTGCACCTTACCAGGGCTTATGGTCCCCCCTCAAGTAGATAGAATATCGGGTATATGGGGATCTTCTTATAACATACCCAAAGCCATATTCCATCTACTTAAGGGGGGCTATAGTGTTTAGGGTTTAGGGTTTTTCAGGCATGGAGGACTCGGCAAGCAGCTTTGTTGCGCGTTCTGAAAGGCACCCTGTGAAGCATTAGCAGGGTAGCATTCAAAATATGTTTACGGTAGCTCAGCCTACGTAACTCGCTTTTGATCGCCTTCATGGACACCTATGTAGGATTTAGGGTTTAGGATAGTCAGTGGCCCCATCATCCCAAGCAGCCCACTAAAGACTTATGCGGTAGAACTTGGATGCCCTAACTCCCGGCCGAAGCACCAAGCTTTACTATCCCTGAACCCTAAACCCGAATCCCTGAAGCCTGAATCTGACCCTAAGGCCCTAAAACCAATATCCCAAGGTTTAAAACCCTAACCCTAAACCCAAGGCCCGAATTCCAAAAGCCCCAAACTTTAGACCATACCGCCTAAACCAAAAGGCCCTAACCCCAGAACCCAAAACTTTCAATCCAAACACCTTAACCTCAACCACGTTTGCTACACGCACGCAGCAGTGGGCCACTTTAGGCTGGGACGATTTCAAGTAGCCAGGGCCCGGAGTCTTCCCCGCTAGACCCCTCATCATAACACCACAAGATTTAGGATTGATTTCTTAGGGTTGAGAGTTTACGGTTTGGGGTTGTAGGGAGTGCACAGGGTTTCAGGCCTATCTGGGGTGCGGCGAACCTCGTTGGGGATTGCTTTGCCCATGAGGTTTAGGGTTGAAGTTTCAGGGTTAGGCTTTAGGGTCCTGTAGGGTGAGGTATAGGCATCAAAAATAGATAAGCCATCAACAAATAATTTGGGAGGCATCAAAAATAACTTGATGAGCATCTAAAAATATTTTGAGCTGCAGGCCACTGGTTTTTTTGGCTTTTCGGCTTTCCTGGCTGTTGGGACTGTTCTGCATGACATGCAGGCCCCTGGCTGTGTGGCTCTTGTTCTTATGTGTGTTGCTGCTACTACTACTCTAATCCGTATCCGCATTACGACTATTACTATTCCCCTTCCCTCTCTTCTTGCTAATTTAAAGTCTGATGGCCCTCAATTTTTTCTTCGGGTGATGCTTTCAGGGGTGGGGGGGGAATCTGGACAAACTCAAGCCTTCAGCGCGCCAGGGGTTCCAGGACATTTCGGCTCCAGTGCGAGTCTTGGCTGCAGAGAAGCCGGCATCAAGAAGCATAATTTGATGCAGTTAGGCGGGAATTCATCACAGAGAGCCGCAGCACGGTGACTCTTTCAGGACGAATGTTGCATTTCGACGACTGACCCAGGAGGAGGAGATGGGAACACCTTTGATTTCGGGTATCACTTCAGAAGCCGTTGACAATGCCTTTTCGGATATTTGTTTGCCAGCTATATCACAAGGTTTTGGGTTGAACAGCTTCCGCACATGTACGGTTTTTGTCACATGCTGTTGGTGTCGGTTGGAATTGGCTTCTGGTTGGCGATGCAGGAATTTGCTTCCGGTCCACGGCTTGGTGGACCGTGGCCTTTTCTGCTATGCCATAGCGTGCAGCCTGTAGTTGGGACGGTGTGTCGCAAAGCAGGCCTGCTCAGTGCATCCTACGAAGAACACAGGCTTCTAAACAAGTGCCGGCGATCTGATTCCTGAGACGTTCTGCAAGGAAGCTTTGCCAAAATGCCCTGGTCAGAATAGTCGATTCCTTGACACAGAGGGTCCGCGGATGCGACAGCTCTCGTGACGACTTACTCAGTCATGGAAATAGAGCCCCATGCAATGCTGGTCTTGAAGTTGTTGCAGCCGGGCGTGACACTGTTTGGATGTTAGCAGCTCGCATTTCGCAATCGCTCTGATGAGCCGTTCCCACTGTCACTGAAGCATACACAACACAAGGCGCAAATCCCAGCATGCAATGTTGCAGGGAGCAGCTCCATAGAGCCAGGAGCCTGGCAAGTCGAAAGTTTTGGAACTAGTAGATTCTGGCAGGTACTGGTATCGCCGGCGTTTCTCGCAGCCGCGGCCTGTCGTTCTGCCCGGCTTGGTGCGAAAATCTTCTATGAGCTGTGAGCCAGGCATTGGCGCAAGGCTGAGATGCCTGAGTGGAATTTAGAAGTCTCACCTGACTGCTTTTCATTTTCGGCTGCTAGGCTCAGAGATCCTGCAAACATGCGCCGCAAACAGGTCAAAGCGCTGCTGGCCCTAGATGTGTGTCGGGCGCAAGCACTCAATTTTCTTGATTTTGGGTCAACTTTTCGATGCTTAGCAATTGCTTTTTGATGCGTCACCCGTACAGTGAAGGGCTGGGGGCTTACAGGTCAGGGTCTTACAGGTTTTAGGCACGCAACTTTCCACAGCAAGCACGCCAACAAGGACCCCGCATGGTCCTCTAGGGACCCCCAATACAATTTCAGGTCCTTAGCACACCCCCAGAAGCGCCCAGATGAGCTGTAGTCTAAACTCTTAGTGTCCCCCTGGAATCCCCTTCAGAAGCCTTATAAATTTTCCCCTATATACTCTTTTATATAACCCCTTAAAGTTGGAGTTTAGATTGTGGCTCGCATGAGCTTTGATCTTTCTGTTGGTGTTAGGCCTTTCACAGCTAGGCGAGGAACAAGGGAGCGATTCCAAGCCAGCACAGCATCACATTGCCGCAAGTCCTTGACCTTCAGCCGAAACCTTACACCTGAAAGTAAAACCCTATATACACCAAGCCCTCTACCCCACGCCCTATACCGCTGACTCCAGGCAAGGGCCCTGCGCAGGCTCCGCAGACACCACCACCGGTGGCCACCGCGCCCATGCCGGCAGGCGACGATGCAACACGCACGGCATTATATAGGGGTTATTTTTTTGGATAATGGAAAACAAAACGGAAGCTATTATTTAGGGTTTTAGGGGTTAGGACTAAACATGTCGAGCTGGAGGTTGCGGACCCAGATTTGTCGGGTTTAAGGTTTTTGGGTTTAGGTTTTTCGGGGTCTAGGAATGAGGGTGAATGCTTGAGGTTCGTCATTTAGGTATGGTGGGTATTCGAAGTAGGGTTTGGAGTCAGCTATAGTATGAGTACGCTGGAATGGTGCAGGGAGATGGCAGCCGATCTTCAAGATTGTCGGGCAGGGTGACGCCGATGTGATGTTTCGAGGAAAAGCCATATAATCACTTTATAAACCAACCCCAATACAACTTCTATATAGCCCCAATATTACCCCTATATAACCCTATGTAAACATGAAGCACACATGTTAGGTGTCCTCTCACGTCGTCATAATTGGGTTATAGGTGTCCTGAAGCTAATTTTAGTTGCTGCCGAGTTAGACAGCTAGAATTGTTTCTGGAGGTGTCTAGGGCAGATTCAAGAATTTCATCCTCCAGCATGAGACCTGACCCCCACAAGAGCACGGCAGCGAAAGATCATATGATCCTATACCACCGCCCTTAAACACTCCCAAACTACGAATAAGGCCCAAATTAGCCCTAGATAGTCCCATTTAAGGGTAGGGTTGAAGGTTTAGGTTGTAGGTCCAAAATTCTTGGCCGTCGCCTGTTGGATACTCTGAGAGTCGGACTTAGCAATGGGTTTATACTGGGCATACCAGCATCCCTCGATTCCTATTGCCTAAGCCTTGGATATTCCATGCACCCTACATAGCCACTTTAAACATATCATCCCCCAGAAACACTCTATAACCGTTAGCTTTGCTCGTGTGTACATATATATATATATACGTATAGTCCCGTAGAATATGTTGTATATGGGGATCTTATCAGAATATACCCAGAGCCATATTCTATCTACTTAAGGGGGACTATATATGCTTTGCAAGAGCTTGGCCGGAGGCCTGGTCTACCTCTAAATGGGGCGGGACGATGGCCGCTGTACCAGTTTTTACCGTTTTGCAGGCGGGGGAACATGTTAGCAACATCCGGATTCCGTGTTTTTGGGGTGGTTTAGGCCGGATGGAACCCTACATTCAGATGCCTGGGAGGATCTAGTAAGTAGAACCTCAAATCTGGCACCCAAGACTGCTATAGGGCAAATTCAGGAACCCTTCAGGGGGATCCGCTTTCTTCCCAGGGGTGGGTCGAAGTTGCAAAGGAATCCAAAAAACGGGCCCTATATTCCATTCGCCATTCCGCATAAAGCACCAGCGAAGTAAGTCAAGGAAAGGAGAAAAGTTGCAGCTGCGTATAGGGTATCCGCCTGATCCCTAGCCATGTGGAGGTGACCTTGAGCAAGCTGCAGATTTGAGCCATGTTTCTTGTCACATGCATGGCTGCATACGCACGTGGCGTTTTTTAAATGCGCGGCCCTTTTCTTGTAAGTGCTTTGTGGTATACAAGAGGACTCCGACGTTTGGAACTACCAGCAGTATAAACTCCACATGAGCTACGGACTAAAGTTGGGTTGGGGGGACCTTTGAGGGGATTCGTGTTCAGGGCGGAACGTTAAGGAAGATTCTAGGACTTTAGTCCAGGGCTCACATGAGACAACTCATTTTGCAGATGGTCTACCGTTGTAGGCTTGCTGATGTTGCCAATTCGGGGATGGCTCTCTGAATCCTAAACTCCAATGCCGAGCTTACATGTCTTCAGGCTTGAAAACGAAGATCTGGGTTGCGGTTACATAAGGAACTTTTGAGCTAAGTTACCATTGCGAGTGAACCCTAGTGTCTGTGGGGCCAGGGTTTAGTAGAACTTAGGTTAAGTACCCCAGCAGTAACCCTGACATCTTTTCCCCCGAAACCTTAACCCCTGAACCCTAAACCCTAATCATGGTTTAGTTGTTTGTTCTTCTTATTGCTTGAGTCCCAGCTGAAGGGAGACAATGAATAGGGAAGACAAGAGGTTCTATAGGGGCCGAGAAAAATACCAATACTATGGTTCTGGATTTAGAACAGAGTGCCTCAAATAGGCTTCAAACTGATATTTGGAATATTTAGAACGGTTTTGAGGCCTAAACCCTAAGTCCAAAGCCCATATGATTGTCACCTCGGACTCCCCTATCCCAGCATTTGCCGCTTGCTCTGTTAAAAGTGCCTTTATGGAGCCTGATTGTGGCTTTGGGGCAGGGTAAGTCTGTGGCCTCTTTGCCTTTTCAAAGAGGCCTATAACTTCTTGAGCTCCATTGTAGTTTTTGGGCAAAGAATCCCCAAGCTCCTAGGAATGTACTCCTGGATGAGAGGATCCTTCCAAGGAACTTTAAGGGGACTATATTGGTTCACATAAGGGCTATGTTGGTCTGCTTCCTGGATGCCGCTGGTTCTGCACCTTGTCCACGTTAAGGGTCCCAGCTCCTATGATTAATAAGGATCCAATAACCGCTACATGATAGTCTTATGGCCCTCATTTTGGGGATTGGGGTATTCAAAACCTGTTTTCCGTGACCCAAGAAGGTCTCAATCACTACAGTACCGTTGCTCACTCCCAAAGCAGCAATAGAGCTCTTTTCAACTTCTTATGCACAGGCAAGTAAAGTACTGTACTGTAAGTTAGAAGCTCCAATAACGAGGAAGTTGAGCTCCTCATGATATTCCTGTATGAGTATAGTATGATGCATGCGGTTTAGGGTTTGGGATTTAGGGTTTAGGATTTAGGGTTCAGGATGTAGGTTTTGGGGTTTAGGGTAATTTGATTGGGGCTTGACATTGCTCTGCCAGGCACGAACAGCTGATCATACTTCGCTGATCGATGCCTTACTCACCTGGGACCAGCCAAGCCGCCGGGTTAGGGGTTTAGGGTTTAGGATTTGGTTTTTAGGGTTTGGGGGTTTAGGGGTAGGGGGGTCAGGGTGGGGTTTAGGGTCTAAGGTTCAGGGCGTCAGGGTCATCTCCGTGTTTCCCGACACGTAAGAAGAGGATTTTGGCAACCTCACGCTATTTGATTCTTTACAGTGGTCCAAGGTCCTAAACAAGTTGGTTTGGGGCCAGCATGACTTTTTGCTAACCCTAAACTCTAAACTCTTAGGGCGCCCTAGGACAGCGCAGGGACACAAGAGGAAGTTGTAGGAGTCACCTTGGGGTCAACGTAGGGGTCATTTTGAGAGGATTCGATTTATTGGGTGAAGGTTTGGGGTTCAGCGTCTAGGGCTGAAGGTTTGGGGTTGGGAGTTTGTGGCTTTCTTCAGCATACGTCGGCTTTGAGAATGTTACGTCCAAGTCTAACTATGACTGTCACCAGGATCTCCCATAGAAGCCCACCCAAGTTGAATGGTCAGCAATTGAGGTTTAGCGTTTAGGGCGTGGCTTGAGCCTGGCAATGTTCAGATGGGGAGAAGCCGAGTCATAGCCATGCCAGGTAGTATCCCATAGTCCCTTATAGTTACTACAGGTTAGCCTCCCAAAACACGGGGGACCCAATATAGACCCCAATATATAATGGTCCTTACTATGGGGACCCCCCAAAAATGTATTGGGCAATTCCCATATGTATCACACGGGCCTTGCTGCGCTACGCCTACTTTGTATGGTCTTGGGGAGGGCCAAGAAGGAAGAGTGATATAAATCTGAAAGAGTTGTGCCTAAGTGAACACTACCCTAACCCTAAACCCCTAGCCCCAGGCATTTCAGCAAGTCCCTGCAGCTTCCAGCAATGTGAGTTCAGCCATGGTGTGCTAGAAAATCTAGGCTCGACTTTGGTGCCAATGTTTAGGGTTTAGGGTTAAGTATCTGGCTTAAATGCAGAAGGATAGTTCCCAAATAATGGAGAATGAAAATGGAGAAGGGTATGGAAAATGAAATGGACACATGACGTATATGCTAGCTCTAAACCCTAAGCCTCTATTATCCCCAAACCCCTACTATCCCTATTATCCCTTTACTCATTTTGGCTCTAGGGCTGGGTGGTACGCGAGGTCCCATCCTTAGCCAAAAAAACCCGGGCCGTTTCGGGTTTAGGGGTTTAGGGTTTACGATTTAGGATTTAGGGTTTCGGGCGTAGGATTTAGGGTTTCGGGCTTAGGATTTAGGATTTAGGGTGTAGGGTTTAGGATTTAGGGTTCAGGATTTAGGATTTAGTAATTTAGGGTTTAGAGTTTAGGGTTTAGGCGGGTTTAGGATTTAGGGTGTTGGATTTATGTTTTGGGGTTTAGTATTTAGGGTTTAGGGTTTAGGGTCGTATGGTTATAATCTCTTACAGGTACCCAAAGCATCCAAGTGGCACAGTTTTGGTAACATGTGCAAACTGTAGGTCCCAATGTAGGTCTTGTTTGTATACGTGGAACTCTTGGGGGTACTATTCTGGATAGCATTGACCACATTCGCGTTTCTTTAAACATGCTCTAAGCACTAAACTTGAAAGCCTTCAGCCAGGTGCGCGTGGGCCAAAGCTCATGGGAGAGAATGGCCTACGTCCCTCCATGCGTTGGCCCGTGCTCGCCTCTCCGGCTGTGTGAAGTATGAAGCTTCATTCGGCCAGTTTCCAAAGTGGCGGGTGGTGGGTCAAGACCGCGTTGCAAATCTTCCCTGCTCTGCACAGGCCCCCCGCATGCTTTCACATGCAGCGCATGCTTTCAGCATTACCATGCGTTTGTATAGATCTTAGGTCCTTATCGAAGCACATCTTGAGTCCCGTCTTCAAGGCGAGGTGTCATACATAATGTGGTGCTTTCCATTTTGAAGCAAATGCATTCGGACACCTCCCGTGTTAAGCCATCACACATGGCGTCCTCGTAAGCAAGGGGGCTGCCCAGAATTACATGAAGACATAGACACCTCTGCGGCCCTCTGACCCAGCACCTGTGTCACAACGACTTGCTTCCCGTCAACCATCTGTTGAGGGAAATTTAGGGGGCCACTCTGGGCGAACCGCTACCAACAAAATCGAAGGGAACCGCCGTGTCATTCTCAGCGTAGTACCCCAAGCCCAAAACCCTAAACCCTGTCCTCCAGCGGGCTCCTAAAGTGGCCCTCTGAATTTCCCACTGATAGACATAGTGACATAGTCCTTTTTCAGACCTCAGGGTCAGCATCACTATACGTTGCCTTCCAGCGTTTCCCATTGCAATCTGCTGTGGAGCTCTCCGACTTGGGCGAGCTCCTCATAGGTAGGGTTTAGGGTTCAGGGGCTCAAGACACATACTTAGTTATTAATGTCGTCTATCTTGGAATCAAGTTGGAACGAATGGGTTGCGCTGGTTGCTGAAACGCCACGGGCCTAGAAACGGGCGCGGATCCAGCTCATACTGGCAAAGTCTTCTTTATCCACATGAGCTATACTCTAAACTCCTTGAAGGGGATATATATATATATATAATATACAGGGGATTACTATAGGGGATATTTATTTAGGGGATACTAGGGGTTCAGACTTCAGACCATATTAAATCCTGGCTCAGAAGTAGTAGGGGTTCCTTTCATATTACAGTAATTCCTGGATACACCAATATTCTAGTTACTTAATTTGAGTTCCGTAACTGCGACCCAGTTTAGTGTATAGCATCCCTGTGTGCGCGCAGGGGGAAGGCTGTGTAGAAGTTCAGCGCTGCCTTGAGAAGATGGCTGCTAGAAACCCTGCAGTTGACTGCCTTTTTTGTTATTGGGATACTCTCCCCCCGCTGACACTACTCTACCCAAAGCCTTCAAACATGTGTGTACATCGCCCAAACTCTAAACCATTCAAAGATGCAAAGCATAACAGGGCCGTGCCCGGGACTTTGCTGGCCCCTGATATGAAGCGTTTCGGCGGACACCACATCCGGCTGCAATCTTCCAGCCAGTCTGCTACACAAGTTCTTCCTCCTCAAGCAACTTTTTTGAGAGTTTCTGGTATTCTGTTGTTTTGTTTATGAGGAGACCCTCCAGAAATCTGTTTTGGGCGACCAGCCCCGCTGACGGTAGACGCGGGCGAGGGAGCCGGAACGCAGCCAGATGCTATCCGGGGAGTTTCGCTAACTTAAAGCCCTCAAAAAAAGAAAAGTGCGCATGAGCAGTACCCGCAACGAGGGAAACTCTCATCATGGTGCCGAAGAACGCCATGCGATTGCAAATCTCATTGCTGGATCATTGTCAGAAAGATATCCGACTTCCACCTGGCAGGCATATGTCCAGATTCTTCGAAGTTTCACCAGACCCTGACCATGATCCAGAGTAGCTAGACTCTCAAAGCTTTGAACCAAGAGAGTCCCAACCGCCGCAGCCGCATCTGACTAGTGTGACAGGCGGGCAGCCTTCATGTCCTCCAACCCTAAACCCTAAGCCCTGAACCCTAAACCCTGAACCCTAAACCCTAACCCTAAGCGCCTTTATTGATTGCAGGGGTCCTTAACGAGTCAGAGCCCAAAACCCTAAACCCAAGTTTCTGGACCCTCACAAGTTGAATCATTCCCCCTTACAGTAACAGCTACCACAATGGATAATAGGAATTATACTAACCCATTAATAAAGCCCCCCTTAAGGACAGTTTCTGGATTTGATCGGCAGCCTGCCCTTTGGCACCTTCTTCACACTGCAGGTTAGAGGGGCACTTATCGAGGCGAAGGTCTGTCCATGCAGGATGTAGGGTTCAGGGTTTAGGATTTAGGGTTTAGGGTTTAGGGTTAGGGTTTAGGGTTTCGGATTTAGGGTTTAGGGTGCCGGGTTTAGGGTTTAGGTGTTCTTTTCTGTCATGATTGTGTCACCACTGTTGTTCTTATTGTCATTATTAGGATTTCTTCTGTTGTTATGTAGAAGTCTACAACATAATTAATACACAAATGTTTCTGCAGTTCTTCTGATGTTGGCTTATCATTTGTTAAGGACATGGAGGGGTGGACAAGAACTTGCAAACCGCAACGTGTTAAGGTTGAGAGTTCAGGTTGGCCTTTGGTCTTAGGCCCAATACCTGAAGCCTTGTGAAGACTTAGAGTGTGCAGTATTCTTGGGCTCATGGCTGTAAACCTTCAATTTCTAGGGCTGAAGGGTTTGGACTGGCATATTAACAGCTTAAGTTTTTTTTGCTTTGGATTTCTAATCCCAGGGCCGTGGTTGCTGCAGCAGGCTAAATGATTGCCAACATTATCACGGGGATTTTTAGGGGTAAATAGATTTCAGAGATATAATGAGAACCGCGTGGAAAGGATAATGGAACACGAAATGTCCATTGGACTTATTCAAGGGTTTAAAGGGTAATTACCCATGGCGGGGTCCCAGATTTGTAGTACTATCATGGTACAGGGTCCCTTAAAGCAGACCTCACCGGAATTATGATATTTCCTTCGGCCTCTACAGTACTCCGAGCCCGAAAAATCAAATCGCACATGACTCGAATAGGGTCCTTTTGTGGGGGGGGGGTGTTCTGAAGTTTAGGGTTGGGGTTATATTGGGATAATGGAAAAAGAAAATGGAAACTACTATTTAGGGTTTGGGGTTCAGGGTTTAGGGCTCAGAGTTCAGAGGTTGACGTTTCATGGTTTCAACGGATGCAGCACTGTTGGCGTTCATTGAAGTGGGCGGTTCCGGTTTCAGGTAGGGCCGTTACTGACCCCAAACCTAAAGCATGAATAGATTGAGGTCGATCTTCCATGCGCTCAGCAGAAAGATGCGTGTTTGGGTATATGAGCCCTGGAGTAAATTTGTAGTATATCCCTTAATAGGTCCCCCCCAAAACCTTACATGTTCCCCTAGAGGCCCCCCAACCTAAATTTAGTCCGTAGCTCATGTAAAAAAAGGAGGACCTTCCGTTTGATGAGTGGCATTCAATGCCAGTGGCCCAGGTATTGTGTACAGCTGGATGCCGCCTGCCGCGCATACCTGGCAGAGAGCCAGTTGCCCCAACTCTAAAACCCTAAACCCCAACTCTTAAGCCTGAACCCCAAACCCCAAATCCTAAACCAATGTGGCCATGCAAGCCGTAGCCTCAAACTGGCCTAGACAAGAAACTGTCGTTCAACAGGAGGAATGGTAGTGTCGCCAAGGTCGGGGACCGCAATTTTGATCCACAAATATTTCAGTTCTCATCATTGGGACCGCCAAAATAGTTACCCTGATTTGGGTACATCCCAAGCATGGATGTTCAGGGTGCAGGACATCGGTTCACGAGCGTCTCTTTCTTCTGACCAGTTACATCGAACAGTATTATATTGTAGTCTTAAGTCCTATGCCCCAAAGCTGAGGTTTTAGGGTTTTGGGTTTGGGCTGAGTGTTATACTTGCTCGGTAATGGGAGATGGGGTTTACCGAAAAGTCGCAACCGCCACAGGCTGTTCTACGTTCATTCGCTACTAACCTCTAGTCAGTAAGCTCCTAGAGCAACACTGTGAAGCTTTTTTAGCCTCTAGCTATGTCGGTGCCCTCCTCAGCAAGGCGTCCTACACTCCAAACCCTGCACCCTAAACCCTGAACCCCAAACCCTGCACCCTAAACCCTGAACCCCAAACCCTACCCCCGTAACCCTGAACCCGTAACCCTAGAGCCTAAACCCTGAATCCTAACTAAATCCTGAGCCGTACTTTGGCGAGCTTGGGCCAAGTTGGTAAGTTGGTGGACATTTCAGCAGGCTTAGCGAGAAGCTGTCAAAGTGACAGCACTTCTCTTTCCAAGAGGTCAAAGGGCGGCTACACAAGGGTTTATGAAGCACTTAAGGGTTTAAGGACTTGAAGGTCTAAGGGTTCAAGGACTAGGTTCACGGGTATAGGGGTTCAGGTTGTAGCTTGTAGGGTTTCTGAAGATGTCAAACAGGCTTTGGTTGATATTGAGCATTTCCCAAACGTGCGATAGAGGATGTTGCTGGAGAGCTATATGAGATGTCATGGCTCAATGGAACGGGCGATTCTCTGTCTTTCCAACGCAGTGTTCAAGGGCCAAACTGCGTGGAAACCCTGCTGCTGAGCATCCGAACCAGGAGTCCAAACCGTAAACGTCAAGCTCATACTTGGAAGACTTTTTCGTGCTGCTTCGCCTATCAGTTCCAATCTTCTAGACTGCCTGAAAGGGAAGAACCAAATAGGACATGACATCGCAGCAGACACGCTTGCCTAACTCAGACCTCAATTTAAAGTGCGACTTGAAAGTATCGGCAACCCTGAGCCTGAACTTTAACCCTCTACAACCCTACATACTGTTGTAGGATTATATAGGGTAATATTGGGGTTGTGTAGGGGTTGTAACAGGGTAATCTATAGGGGGTATATTATGATTATAGAATCCCTATAGAGCCCTTTCTGGCCTAAGCCTAAACCCTCACCAAGAACCGTATCCCAATTTCCCTTGACCTTGCAAATGTACAGCTCACACCAAACGTTGAGCCCACAATCGCTTTCCCGACATGGTGGTTTATCATCAGTATTCCTGTTCCTAAAATGGTCGTTATGGAAAATGAGTTCCCCTGTATTTGGCCCAGCTATGGGAACATTAAATAATTGCCCAAAGGGACCTTTCGATCAATGCGCGCATGCGTTTAGGGTTTATAGTCCCCCTTAAGTAGATAGAATATGGCATTGGGTATATGAAAATTTAAGATCCCCATATACCCCATATTCTATCTACTTAAGAGGGACTATAACCTCCTATATACCTTAATTAATATTGTATAGTAACATAGTAGTTTCCATTTTCCATTTTCCCTATAGAGGGACTATAGGTTTTGGTGTTGTAGAAAAGCCATGTTAGGGAGCAAGGATACCCCCTGCTTAAGCCTGGACAAGCTAGACAGATTGTAGGCTATACTGGGGGGGTAGGGGTATGTAGGATTTAGGGTTTAGGCTGTAGGGTTTAGGGTTTAGGCTTTAGGGTTGAGGGTTCTTGAACCCTAAAGTCTAAACGGGGGTCCGCGTCAAAAGCTTGCCCTTTGCTGACCCAGTTTAAAAGACTGCAGCAACCGATTTCGGGTTCTGCCCGACCGCTTGCCCCAAGGTGGAGGTAGATAAGCAGTTTAGGAAAATTCAGGGTTTGGGGTTCTAGGGTTTTGGGTTCATGGTTTAGGGTTTAGGATTAAGGGTTTAGGCTTTAGGGCTGAA
Source organism: Symbiodinium pilosum (assembly GCA_905231905.1). Classification (NCBI taxonomy): domain Eukaryota; class Dinophyceae; order Suessiales; family Symbiodiniaceae; genus Symbiodinium; species Symbiodinium pilosum. Next base: position 631 of record CAJNIZ010003155.1, on the reverse strand, counting down.
GGTGTTGGGATTGGGTGGTTTTAGGTGGGCAGGGGACCATGGCGACACTGACCTGATAGTGTTGCAAGTTGTGATGCCTTTGATGGAAGTTTGTACCCAGTAGTGTAGGCGTAGCTACGGGGCATTGCGGGTTGCGAAGACTTGTTGCCAGTCAAGGAAAGTAAGGTCGAAGTATTGAGGCTCCTGCATGCAGATGTTGCAAGGCATATTTCTCTTTGGCACAGACGCATATATGTGGCGACATGACCGTTGAACATCTGCAGCTCTCCCTCCCTCCCTCCCTCCCTCCCTCCCCTCCATCCCTCCCCTCCCCTCCCTCCCTTCCCCTCCCTCCCTTCCCCTCCCTCCCTTCTTTCTCCCTGTCTCTCTCCCTCGCTCTGTCTTTCCTTTCCGTCTCTCTTCTCTCCCTTCCTCCCACTGGCCCGCGCCCCCGCCCTCTGCCTGTCTCTTCTCTGTCTGCTTCTTTGTTTCTCTCTCTCTCTCTCTCTCCGTCTCTGACTCTCCCTGTTTCTTCTCTCTCTGTCTCTCTCTCTCTCTTTCTCTCTCTGTCTATCTCTCTCCCTGTTTCTCTCTCTCTCTCTCTGTCATTCTCTCTCTTTCTCTCTCGTCTATCTCTCTCCCTGTTTCTCTC
>CAJNIZ010003154.1:5096-15766 GCA_905231905.1 Symbiodinium pilosum | reverse complement strand
TTATGTCTAGAAAAACGAGTCGTCAATTATGTAAAATGTGCCTACTAGTAGTAGTAGTAGTAGTAGTAGAAGTAGCACCTTCCATCAAACAATAGTAGGAGCACCAGCAGCAGCAGGAATTGGTGGTGGTGGCGGCGGCGGCAGTGGTCGCGGGGGAGGCAGCGGCGGCGGGGCCGGTGGCAGTGGCGGTTCCCCCCACATGCGCTGTTGAAACCTGCAAAATTTGAGGAATTATCATTTCCGTGGAAGGCCAAAAGGCTTCGTCATTTCATGAAAGGGGGGATGGCGTAACAGGGTGTGGCGTGGCGTGTTGGGGGAATAGTCACGTCCATTCGAAATTCTCCCATGCAAAATTATTGGTACTAGTAATTGCAATTTGTTTAATGCTTTTGCCTGGTTAAGGAACATTCCACACAGCCCTCTTCTGCTTAGTCTCTTGACTGCCCACCCCAAACATCCCTGGGGACACGGGTGGTAGCGGGGCTAGGAATGGCAGCAGCAGCAGCAGCAGCAGCAGTGGCAGCTGTGGCAGCAGCGGAAGTGCTACCGCGGCAGTCGTAGTAGTAGTTTTCATTGTCGCAGTAGTAGTAGAACAAAAGCATCATAACAACAACCATAAGCGAAATTAGAAGAAGTAGGAGCCCTAGTAGGCGCAGTACCAGTATCAGCAGTACCAGTAGCAGTCCTGGCAGTTCTAGCACTAGTAGCAGCAAGAGGAGGAAGTAGCTGTAGCAATGGCGGCAGCAGTAGCGGTAGTAGTGGTAAGTCGGCGGTTGCAGTGGCGGTAAGGAGGAGTAGTGCTAGGAATAAAAAGCGAATAACAATCATCACGGCCGCAACCCTACATATTGATAAGACTAATAGGAACAGTAATATTCAAGAATGATAGCTACCATTATCATAATAAAAATCAGAAGAAAATACGAGTGGTGGGAGTGGTGGTGGTGGCTGCGAAGGTTGCGCTGGCGGTGGTGGCGGCAGCGGAGGAATACCAGGAAATAGGATCAAACACAGCAATGGTGCTGGCAGATGCTTGCAAGTAGCAATGCCATAATCAACTCATGTCTCACCAGTATGGACCCCTAAGTACTCTAATCCCTAGTCTAAGTACCTCAAAAAGGTACGTTGTATTTAGGAACCCATCATCCTCATATTCTATCCCACTATAATCCCAGGTTCCATTTCATGTTCCTTTCTGTTTTCCATTTGATTCTCCACTATTGAGGTATTGCCCTAAACCCGAAACCCTACTCCCTAATCCCTGACAGCTGCCTTGGCGCAAGCATCGATGAGGTAGGTAAGGGTAAGGACGTTCGGCTTCAGCCCCTGGTTTGGAGATGTAACAGGGTTCAAGGTTTAGGGTGTAGAAGCTTATTTAGGGACTATGTAGGGTTTAGGATTTGGGGTGTAGGATTCAAGGTTGAGGGTGTAGGATTCCAGGTTGAGGGTATAGGGTAGTCTAGGGTATAGGGCTTCCAGATAGGGATCATATAGGTTTATATCGGGTTAAAACGGGATTTAGGGTATAGGGATACTAGCCCAATAACGATCCATAGTTGAGGGCAGGGGTCATGTAGGCGTTATCTAGGGGAATGGACAAGAAGATGGAAACTGCTGTATCGATTAGTGGTTGGGGTCATATCGGGTTCAAGGTCATATAGGGTGTAGGGATGAAGTGTCTGGAAGTTTGCACTCAAGCACCAGGACAATTATGTGTCAATTTCGAATAACGGCGAATCTCATGGAAAAGAACATAGAAAATCATATGGACGCTGTGGTCAATTAGGAATTTTCAACGGGGATATACAGCTATAGGGTAATGGAAAAGAACATGGAAGCAACTTTGCTGGACTACTATAACATAACCACCCACCCACCCCCACCCACCCCCCCACAAAAAAAAAAAAAAAATACATATTAATAATAATTAAGAAAAATCTAGAATCACATGGAAAAAAGCACCTGGAAAATGAAATGAGCTATAGTCTAAACTCCTGGTATATCCCCCTTGGTAGCCCCTGTATATAATCCCCGATCGTACCACCTTAAAGGAATTTTAGACTATAGCTACCGTAAACCCTGAACCCTAAATCCTAAACCCTAAAATTGAAACAAGGACTGGTCTGAGAAAGTCGCTCCAGTATCCTGAGGGCCTGACGGCTTCTTCCATTTTTCCTCATTTGACGGTTTAGCGTCTAGGGCTTCGGGGCTGTTAAGGAACTAAGTTAAATTACCATACTCTGGGTGTATAGTATACTAAATACGGAAATTTTACCAGTTATAATAATATGGGTCTATAGTAAATTAGTAAATAGCGGGGTTTCCCTAACATAGTAATCTAATCTAAATTCCTTAACAGCAATCCCACAAAGTTGCTGGCACGTCTCCGGGTCTTGACTGCTCTTATTGCAAGCCTTGCTGCTGAAGGCTTATTACGATGACACCCGAGTAGATCAGTACTGTTTCCTATGACACTTTAGTCTAAACTCCTGGTATCCCCCTTGATAAGCCATAGAATGGTCCCCTATACAATCCCCTACAGAATCAGCCTTTCAGCAGTATAACCCCTATATAACCCTATATAGTAAATAGTAGTTTCCATTTTCCTTTCCATTATCCCAATATAACCCCTATAAAACCCCTATATAACCCCTATATAACCCTATTTAGACTGCATCTAAAATGACAGTTATTTCCATGAGCTTCTGGTCGTGAAGCCTTGGGAGCAGGCGGAACCAAGCGACTGATTGGTCGACATTGGCTTGTGCAGCGAAGGCAGCGATGACTTCTGAGACAGGGCTCATTGGACATGGTGATGAATACTACAAAATTCCCTTGCTGGGTGCTAATGCCATTCTGCCGGTCGCTACCATAACTACTGACAGCCACTACTGCTAACACCACTGATGACATTGTCACCGGCATGTAAAGATGTGACTTGCAAACAAAGATCGCCTGTGTCAACATCTTGGCCGCAGCTGATTCGCAACTAAATTTGCAATTCCTAGCTGAAGGCAACAATAAGGCAAAAAATGCCGAAATGGCAGCCATGGTGTTGCTTCTAGATATAAGCAGCAAGCCGGCAACTCTGTACTAAACAACTGCCGACAAGCGCACCGTTGAAAACCATGACATTCTGCAAGACGCCGTTCTGGGGCATGGCCTGTTGCCGGTGGGCAAACGTACTACACTATACTCTACTATAATACAAGTTCATATAAGATAGTATATTCTGATATAATACATTGCCACCCAAAAATTCACCAATCTACAATGGGTTTCTAATGGAGTTGCTTGAAATCACATTTTCTGCAAAGCGTGTTCTCGGTTTTGCCTCAAGGAACATGGCGGCGGCGTCTGGTCGCCCTTTCCTCTCCAGCTGCCACAGCTAAGTTACTTGAGCGCAACTGACTCAAAGCTGTGCGTTGACTGAGATGCATGAGAACTGCCTCGCAAATCCAGCGATGACAACCGAGTAGGAAATCTCATGGTCTGACACCTGTTCTTCAACACATCATGGAAGTGCTTGACTTTGCTTTTGCCGGATAGAAAGGCTGAGTGAAACATCCAAGAGGCTGTGGCTTTTCTGGACAACGTGTGTGGTTTCCAGTAGGGAAGAAGGGACTATCATCCCAATCTAATACATTCCCGTATTCCCTACTTAGAAGCAGTTAGCATCAGGAAAAACAGCTACCGACATGCTGAGTGCGATGCTCCACCCCCTGCCCTCCGCGCCGGGCTCGGATCTACGCGGCTTGATGTCCAATCCGACGAGCCTGAGCCATCCATTAGATTCAGTTTGCCCCTAAAACCTAGGAAAAACCTTAAACCCTAAACCCCAAACCTTAAACCCTACCTTAAACCTTAAACCTGAAACCCTAAACCCTATCCGGGACTCAGGGGTTCTGGGAACTTCCTGGCCTGGCATTGAAGCTCGTGGGTTTTGGCTTTTCGCCGTCCCGGGTGCCCAGGACATGGCCGCAAAACTCGTCTTCGAGGACCTCTCCGAAGGTTTTGGGGACCTGGCAATTTCCATAAACAAGGGGACCCCATATAGACCCCCAAGTGCTATATTCCTTATTCTAATGACCCCAAAAGGCTATGCCTAATGTTGGGACGCCCTACACCCTACGTCCCATGTTATAACCCCCATAACCCCTCTACTTTAAACCCTAAACCCTGAACCCTGAACCCTAAACCCTAAACCCTGAACCCTAAACCCTGAACCCTGAACTTTTGCCTAATTTTGGGAAACCCCCCACCTCTGTGCCGTCCTGGCCTTGAGCTCACTGACCTCGCCCGGCAGTTTGGGCGCCGAGGCGAAGCACCGCAGTGACCGCGCCTTTGCAGCGGCCTCGAAGGGCTCACAGCATCACTTACTATGACCGTGTTTTGCTGATTACAAGTACTAAAACCCTAAACTCCAAATCCTAAATTCCTAACCCTAAATCCTAGACCTTAAACCCTAAACCCTAAGCCCGAAACCCAACGTCAACCTTTAACCCCTGAACCTTAAACCCTAAAAGGCAGGGGGCAAAGGACTCAGTGGCCTTGGCCAGGGTGAACCTCGTGGGAGGCTTGATGACCGCAACTGCTGCTGCCAGGAAGAATCCATAGCACATCCCATGTGAGCTTTATAGGGATTATATAGGGGACTACTATAAGGGCTAATTAAGGGGGATACTAGGAGTTTAGATGCTTATGTGCTTAACTTGGAGCAACTCCTACGATTGCAGATCCTAGATTGAGGTGGTACTTGCTTCTGCTTGAGTCGTTCCGGCTTTACCAGTTTGGGCCTTGTTGCCCATCCAGCACGTTGCTTAGTGTAATTCTGCTTGGAAACTCTGTTGAAGTCACAGTCTCAATGTCCAGGACACACATAGATGGATTGAGGAGCGTTGGAGCATGATGCGTGCTTTAGTTCAAACTTGAACCGGACGCTGTATGGCATGAGACTCTCGTGTCTCCGCTGCCAGTTTTAGTTTTGGACTTAAAGTTGTAAGGCAGTAGATGGTTTCTTAAAAGTGCAGGCCTCCATTTTGGGTTTCCTGTCAGGTTGCGGAAGCATACGAGGCGGCTCAGATCTCGAGCAATTCCCATGTTCCTTGACGGGATACCCTGTCTGATTTCTTCCTGAGTTCTGTCTTTTTCTGACCACGCGGACGCAACCATGTAGCCAGGTCCTTGTTCAGGTCACAGTTCCAAGGACAGCGTGTCGGTGTGCTCGGGTGCTTCGGGGCGTCGCATGGATACCAGCTGTGAACAGGCTTCGCTTCACTTCTGGAAGCTCTCAAGTCGCCGGTCCTGCTCATGAGAGGCAGGGTGTTTATCTTCGAACTGTGATTTTGGGAGTCCTCCATGGAATCCACACGATGGGGAATGCCATGTCTTGCAAACTCGTCGTTCCATAGCCTGCGCACGCCGCAGTCACGCAGCACAGAGTATTCACATCTCTGGGACGAAGACAGGGTTCATTCCTGCAGACACTCCAAGAACATCTGACAAGCCAGCATCATGAGATCAAACAAACTCCCCACACCGCAACATTCCAAACAACCAAGATCAACCAAGCATACACCGCTTTACAGCCTTTCAGGCGACATCATGAGCATCAGCTGCACCCTGTCCAGCCCAGCCAGCGCCTTTGGTCAGTATCCAGCCCAACATTAGCAGTCCGGCATCATGAGCATCAGCCAAAGCCAGGCCAGCACCACGGAGCCGGCTTCAGGAGCCTCAGCAGCACCTCTTTCAGCACATCCCCACCGCCACCGGCCCAGCATCATGAGCAGCAGAACAGCATCACTGGCATCAGCTGGCCCGTTCCTGCGCCCAGCATCAGCAGTATTCAGTGCCGCTAGGATCAGCGACATTCAAGGATTGCAGGGTTATATAGGAAAGTGGAAAAGAACAATTGGAACTACTATTTCGGGTTTAGGGTCCCAATCTTGCCAACATTGCAGAAATCTCAAATGCTGCAATCTCATGGCCGCTTGGCTGCCTGGCAGTCTCTTCAGCAATCTCCTCCTGGACAGGAGCTCAAGTAAAGCAACTATATGCTCCAACCTTGTTTTAGAGACCCGCCAAGAAACCTGACATTTTTGGAGGCGTAATCCCTATGCAGTATACAATCCCAGTTCCATTTTAATGTCCATGTTCTTTCTCATTTGATTCCCACTATTGGGTAATCTCCCTAAGTCCTAAACAGCACCTGACACGCAAACGCTGGACTCCTCCGTCATCATCTGTCTCCTCTGCCTCTCCTCTCGGGACTGTTGATCTGACCTTGCCTGCGCAGAGTCCAAACAAGTTCAATGGACTAGCGGATGGGACCCATGAACTTCCCCTGCACGCTTGCTTAGCTGAGCATGGGCTGCGCCTGAGTTTCTTGAAACTTTTCCAGCAAGTGCGGGGGCCTGGGCGAAGATTGCAAATGCTTCTAGTGTTCTAGGACTCTGACCAGATCCATGCAGACTATGGTTGCAACAACGGTAACTACTCAGATTTGCACTCCTGCGAACTGTGCTCAGCATTTTCAGGATCATTATATCAACGTACCTTAGGAGGACCCCAATATAGGTGGACCCTGATATTATTGCCATTATCCCTCATAGTCACTACCGGTATTACTGGGTGGGGGGGTCCACCTAACAAATACCACGATCTCACTGCCAATGTCCAAAATTTGCTTCTAGGTGCGCCTGCGGTTGCCTCAGGAGCCTGCAAATCTGTCAAGTCCGCCTCGAACAAGCCCTCTCCTCCAAAACTGGTAACTTACGGGTGGTTCGTAGGGAATAAGGGAATATAATCACTACATAACCCCTATATCACGTATTCCCTTCTTCCTAATCCGGTAGCAAAATGCTTAAAGCCGTTGCACACTCTTCAAGTGGGACTTGGCCAAAATTACTGTCCCAAAATGTTAGGTTTGAGGGTTCAGGGTTCCCAAAATGTCGGAGTTTTACATAAGGACCCATATTGTAGTGTAATAAAAACCCCACTGTAGGGACCCGTGTCATAATGAATTTAGGAAATCCCCGTATAATCCCTAACCAACCTTAAGTTTCCATTTCATGTTCCATTCTTTCCATTTGATTCTCTATTACTGGGGTAATATCCCTAAACCCTAAACCCCTCAATCCCTCAACCCTAAGCCCTGCACCCTAAACCCCAAAACTCTCCCCTTGTTGGGTTATAGCCCCTCTTAGGGTTTAGGGCCCTAAACCCGAAACCCCAGATCCTGAACTTCTCCGCCCCCACTCCTAGCGGGATGTCATCATTGAACAGCCGCGGCCACAGCAGTGTGCCATAGCTGTAGGTTTGATAGACTTCCGAGGCGTCCTGACCACTGCTTTTCGGGTTCACGGGTTAGGGGTTTAGGGGCTTAGGGGTTAGGGTTTCAGAAGGGTTCAGGGGTTAGGATTTATGGTTTAGGGGTGAGGGTTTAAGGTTTAGGGTTAGGATTTCAGAAGGGTTTAGGGGTTAGGATTAAAGGTTTAGGGGTTAGGGTTTCGGCTTAGAAGGCACCTGTTACTGGGCAAATAACCCTACGTACTTGTAATTGGGATAACCTGAAAAGGTCCTATTAGGGGGAAGTCCCATGAGCCTTAAAGTGGGGGTTTATATAGGGATGTGGGGTTTAGGGTTTGGGGCCCTGTAGAAATCAAGCTTTATGCTTTTTTACAAGGAATAGATCTATAGGGATTAAGGTACATGACAATTCAAAGATATTCCCAGGAATACTCGGAGGCTCAATCTTGAATTTCTACCTTTACTACTATTATTAATACGTTCATTACTATTTCTTGTGGATTTAAATGTTATCACTATTAAAAAATTTACTGTGATAACTGTTATCTGTTAATTGTAACCACCCTAAACCCTGAACCCCCCTAAGAACTTCAACTCCTATTGCTGCTAATAACCTTAAATTACCCGTCCAAGGCTATCAGGAACCTCGCCTTGTCCACTGTCAGCTCCATGATGGGAGGGACCTCCTCCGGAATAAGGAACCTCAGGAACAATAGTAATAACAGCAATAGTAGTAATAATAAACATAATAGTACAACATTGAAAATATAAATAATAGTCATAATGCTAATTATTGTAAGAATAGTAGTAACATTAATGCGAGTAAGTATCGTAAGAAGAAGAATAATATTGATACTAGTAATTGTTGTAAGAATAGTAATAACAATCCCTAAACCCTAGACCCTAAACCAATGGTAATGGTAATAACAGTCATGCTGCCCTTGTCCGATTTCTCGGGAGGCTGAGGCGCGGTCCAAGAGTAGTTCTCACCATTTGGGTCAACCTGCCAGTTTAGGGTTTCAGGTTTTTGGGGTTTAGGAAGTTTAAGGTTTATGGGTTTAGGGATTTAAGAATTGAGGGGTTTAGGGGTTAAGGAAGTTTGGAGTTTAGGGGTTCAGGGCTAGAATCGCGCAACTCTCTGTTTTGCAGACTGTACATTAGCTATAATCGAAACTCCTAGTATCCCGCTTAATAACCCCTATAGTCCTCCCTATATAACCCCCCTTCAAGGACATTGCAGAGGGGGCATGGTGCCCCTATCAGCAGATTGCTTTGCCGCCTTGCGATCGAAAGTGCCCTCGATGATTGGATCTGTGTCGCCCACCGTCCCTTCGACATGCAAAGCTGTGTCCAACTATAGTCCCCTGCAAGTAGATAGAATATGGCTTTGGGTATATAATAAAAGATCTCCATATACCCCACATTCTATCCACTTAGGGGTGACTATAGAATCGCACAACCGCTGCAGCATTGCTGGCGCCTATTCTTAAGCTGGTGGCCGTGATTTCCACCTCGGCATCTGAGTCAGATGCATTCGGACGATGTAGATGGCAGTGCAGGAACATGCCGCTCAGATTGGGATGCCCTTTTTCCAGCAGGAACAGCCCGGACGCGCATGATTCAATCAAGAGCTGCCCAGTCCACAGTTGATCGGCGCTCCCATTTCTTTGTAGTACTCGTCAAGGTACTCTTTGGCGCTCCTTGCAGGCGTGTAGCAGGGATGGTAGTTGGAAGTTAAATATAGACTTCCTGTGCGGAGGCCAACCTGGCAGCCAATAAACAAAAAACAGCAATAAAAACAACATCAACAGCAAGCGTAATAGTGAACAGTGAATAGTACCTAGTAAATAGTAATAATGATAACAGGTAGCTGCTCACAACAAGAGCAATAATAACAACAATAGCAGCAATAGTAACAGTCATCGTCATCGTAATACGACCAGTAATATGACAATCTCAGCCCTATCAAGCTCCTTGCATTCTTCTTGTAGTTGGTCCTGGCCTCACCGGTAGTATGAGGTGACATGGGGGCTTCTGGCGTACCATTTCGGGAGAAGAATTCCCACATATCGGGCGCTATATTGGGGTCCCCCCTGTATTTGCAGACTACCACATAAGGACATGGCAGAGTCAGGAAGACAGAAAGAGGAGCCTCCAAATCGGCACCCTCACTCACTAGGAAGTCGCAGAGCTCCAAAGACTTCTGTGCACGGGCAGCCATGATGAGCGGCGTCTCACCGCTGGTGGACCGAGGGTCGATATCCTGATGCCGGTGATGTCTGCAGAACCAGAAACAAAAGTCAGCGAGGCTAGCCAGACATGTACTAGAGTCTAAACTCCTAGTATCCCCCTTAACGAACCCCAAATACTCCCTTATGTAATACCCCATATAACCCCCTTTCAGGAGTCTAGACCCTAAACCCTAAACCCTAAACCCTAAACCCTAGATGATGATGATGATGATGATGATGATGCGGCTTCTAGGAGGAGGGGGTCTTCCACAGCTTTCAAAAGACGCCGGAGCTTCACTTGAATTCAAATGGTCCGAACATGTGAGGTGAGCATGGTGGTCTCTGGGCGTTGCAAGAAACTGGAATGGGTATTTCCAAAATGAGGGATCACCGTGATGGAGTCTCTAACAAGGACTATAACATATTCGGGCCTATTTGGGGCCCCCTGTTTACGGAAACCTGCAAATGTAGAACCCAACCCTCCTGGACCCTAAACCCCAAAACCCTTAACTCCAAAACCCTAAACCCCAAAACCCTAAACCCCGAACCCCAAAACCTAGAACCCCAAAACCCCTAAACCCTAAACCCCAAAACCCCAAAACCCTAAACCCTAAGTGATCTTTCACCGGGGTGCGGCTCCCTTTTCCCGCAGGAGGCGGCAGACCGCCACGTGACCAGCAGCTGCAGCCAAATGCAGGGCTGTGTAGTCAAAGAAATCCTGCGGGTGGTTTAGGGTTTAGGGTTCAGGGTTTAGGGTTTAATATAATAGATACAGGCATAGCCAGGGATCATACTCCCATCTCCCCTACCAAGAACCAGTAAGAGAGAAGGGTCTCTTCCCCAGGGCTAGGATTTATTCTATGTGAACCATTTAGGGTTTAGGGTCTAAACTCCTAGTATCCGCCTCAATAAGCCCTATACTAGGCCCCTATATAATCCCCTTCAAGGAGTTTAGACCCTAAACCCTAAACACTTAGTAATAACCGCCTTTAGGGATTTTAGCCTATGGCTCATATCTTGGAGTCTGAGTTGACTAGGCCAGGATGGATAGGAAGACCTTCCAGGGTGTGACGTTTACTGGGTTGCTGTGAAGGAACTTGAATTCAGTTATTATATTGGGGAACCCATACT
>CAJNIZ010003153.1:13206-23300 GCA_905231905.1 Symbiodinium pilosum | reverse complement strand
TAGGGGACTATACAGGGTTTTGGGGGAACCTTTTACGGGATATGCTACAAATTTAGTCCAGGGCTCGTATGCTGCTAAACCCTACATGCCCTTGATAACCCCACGGCCCTTAAACCAAAATTTGAGCAATAGCCCTTCCTTGGTGGCGCAATAGAAGCCTTACAACGGACATCTAGGACATATTCAAACAGAAGCTTCGCGCCAAGACGAAACCCTTCTCCCTTTTGAGCTACCTTTGCACATCTAGGGCCTAGGTACACTCCCAACAGAGGTATTGCAACCCATCGGTAGCCTCCCACTGGGACCTTAAACGTCCGGGGTCTAAGCCGCGAGGAAGCACCGTCCACTAAAGCAAGGTTTTCATCATGATTGACGTGGGTGTATTTGGGGTTGCTTAGGGTAAGTGTATTTGGTGTCCAGTTTGAGAAAGTTCTCCAATCAAGAAATGTTGCTTTGATTAGCTAGGGAACACCCACGTAATAGCTAGGAAATGTCCTACAGTCCCTGAAAACGACCAGTACAGGTGACACTGGTGCTTCGTAATATACACACCGAGTTTGTCAATATTCGCTGTTGAATCACCCTGTCCGTTTACAACATTTCAGCATTCTCCGTCCGCCAAAGTGCACAATTGCTATGCCCGGAGTCGTGGATGAAATTGCTACCATCCAAAAGCCAGGGATCCAAGTTTGCAAGTAATACCTACTTTGAGCCCAAAAGTCTGCAAACAGTACGTACATTGATTGGGATATTTGGATCCTGTAATCAGCTTCCTTCGAACAACGCTCAAAGTCAAGAGCCCTTACGGTATCATGAATGTTTAGTGTAGCGACCAAATAGATTGGGAAGATGATCCGTGTTTATCAACCAGTATACGCAGGTACCCCAAAACCTTTTCAAGGTCGCTGCAATACCCTAGGCGCTAAACCCTGAGCCCCTAAACCCTAAACCGTTTTCTGGCAGGGAATATAAGGGCCGAAGCCTGCGCGCTGACACCGCCACAGTCGGTAACCACAGCGCTGTTCTCGCTGGTCATCCGGCTGGAAATGGTGACCTTGAGAGGTTTAGGGCCGGTAGGGGCAAGAGCTTCTTTCAGGGTTTAGGGGTTAGGGAGAAGAAGGTTAAAGGTTGGGATTTTGGATGAAGTTGGATGAAGATTCTTTCGGCTGGTTGTCAGGGAGTTCCATGAGAACAAGATGCTTTTTGGCCTGTCTTAGTTCAGCAAACGCTTCACATTCATCCAGAACCGAAGAAGGGCGTAACGGCAGTACCAGACGCTCAACAGAGCGAAAAGGCAGGGTATAGCTGTGTGGTTGCGCAAGTTTTAGGCTGCGTGGCTCGGGCATGCAAGGCGTATTCCATACACTCACACCACAAAATCTGTGTCTAAAGTGAAGCCTTCGCGGAAGATGGTAGGGGGCTAAACCCTAGCCAAAAGAGTTCATGTAGATATTATGCAGTATGTACTCAGGGGTCAAGGGGTTCACATACAACATATAGCTACTTTTCGGCCCAAGTATAGTCTATAGAGCTACATGGTAATATTTGACACCTCCCCACTCCTTATGTTAAAGATTACCTAGAAGACACCAGAAAGTCATGAATCATGATTTCCCAGCAGCTAGTCTTTGCATTTAGCTTCTTGTTGCTCTGTTTACGTGTTGTGTGAGGTTTGGGGTTGTTGGGATGTAGGGCTTACGGCTAAGATGTGGGTTCCAAAAGGATTTGTCTTGTTTTTGTTATAATGAACTCTCAACTACCACCCGAGAAGGAACTCAATAGCAGATTCTGGGTAGTCACTCAAGGAATAGCTTCTAGAGTTCCAGGGCTTAGGGATGACCTCTTTGGATTGTGGTTCGCAACACCCAAGAAGCCGCAGCAGTTGCCAAGTAGATAATCGAACAGGGAGCACGTGGGGTGTCGCCACGACTATTCGGAATCCAAATATGGAAGATTCTCTCAAAATCCCGAAGCCCTAAGCCCGAAACCCTAACTACTCTGATGTGCAGGGAGTCCCCAAATCCACAATGTGGAGGCTTCTTTCGAAACATGGTTGCGGAACAGGATCCCAACAGTCTGTGTCTAAAGACCCACATGGTAGTTTCCCAAAATAGGGGGAAGCCACTATAGACCTCAAGATCTTATGATCTCTACTATGGCGCCCCTCAAAAAGGTACCCGTAATTTTGGGCAACCCAAAAACCGAATACCTAATCCCTAAACCTTACATATCCCCATATACAACGATATACACCCTATGAACCTACCCTTAATTTGGGGAGATCCCACTTACGTCCGGGGTCCATGGGCTGGGACACCACACACTGCCAATCGCAACTGCAAAACCCCGGAGGATGGGTGAAGGTCTCCTAGGGTTCGGGGGGGATGGTGTTTGAGGTTTAGGGTTTGGGTTTGGGGTTTGCGGTTCAGGATGTGGGGGTTAGGGTTTGGGTTTTGGGTTTAGCTAGAGCACACGCAGAAGTTCGGAATCGTATGGTGTGAGAGCTTGGGAAAACAGATTAGCCCTAAACCGTAAAGCCCAAACCTGAGAATGACCCATAAACCCTAAACCCCCAAATCCCCAAATCCTTCAATCCCTAAACGCTAAACCCCCAATATATCCCCACATAGCCAAGGGAACCCCAAACCCTGAAGCAGCCATCCTCAACTTAGGTCCTCCGCACGCGTCAACCCTCCCAGCCCCGCCAACGCAGCGCTACTTAGAAGGGAACCTGGTCCAAGAGATCAGGACCCGGGGGCGGGGGTTTAGGGATTAGGGTTTAGGGTTTAGTCTATTTGCTGGGTTTTTAGGGATAGTGTTAGCAGGGAATGTATTGCACAGGGACTATATAGGGATTTGCTAGACTTATTCCCTAATTGCTGACCACCAGGAAGTTTAAGACTTGGGGCTTTGGATTTAGGGTTTAAGGTCTGGGGTTCAGGGGTTTGCCAACTTGGGGTTTGGGGTATACAGGGATGTAGGGTTAGAAGGATTTAGGGGCTGCAGTTTAGGGAGACCCTTCACAATTATGCAGATCAACTGGGAAACATTTACTGGAAACTGGAACTGTCTAGGGTTCAGGGTTTACTGGCCGAAGTTCATGGCTTGAGCCGGAACTTGATTCGTAGCCTGGGCCTTGGGGATAAACATTTCATTCACGGCCCGAAATTGGGGTACATGGCTTACCTAGACCAAACCCTATCCCTTTTCTTGGATACCTAATTCTATGTATAGAAGATGCTAGAAGTAGAGTATAGGATTCTAGGTAGGGCTTCACCCTTCGCAAGCGGGTGAAGGGAAGACTTTCGGTGCGTTCGGTTGGGTCAGGAGTGGGCATGGGTTTACTTCATTATCCCTATATAACCCCGGAAATGTACTTCATATAATCTCTATAATGCCTATAATCCATGTAGTTTCCACACTATCCCTATGTAGCCCCCGCACTATAACAGAGGAGTAGTAAGAGGTTCAGGAGCGCAAGCCTTCGTTTTTCATGGGTCCCCCTACCACGCCCTCGATCTAACCCGCATTATTAGGGGTGGAACCTTGCAAGGGTAGTATAGCAGGGGTAGTAGCGAGACCCATGAGTTCACCGGTTTTAGGGTTAAGGGGCAAAGACTAAGGCGTAGGGTGAAAGACTTAGTGGGAAGCTTAGTGTTCTGAGCCCATGTATCATGGCGAGATATTTGGGTCAGGATGTGGGGCTTGGATTCTTGAGCAACACATCTAAAATGAAATCCTTAGACTAATTTTTTGCCTTGGATCAAAATCCTAAACCCTAAATTCCAGGATCTTTGTTAGCCTACGCAGCTGACCAAAACAGTGCAGGGAATTCAGGGTTAAGGGTTAAGACTCTCTAGGAAAACACGAAAGGGGTCAGTGCCAATAAGACATACTCAAAACCCCCACCCCCCTCATATCAAATATTCCCAGTATATTACAGTGTACCACAATGGGAATATTCAATATTGGGGGAGGGTTGGGGGGTTTGTGGCCTTCATATCATTGGGAGGGGATTACTAACTCTGCCCGAAACCTCTAACATCACAAGGGCCAAAGGAGACGACAAGCAGTTTGGCCCGCTGCTCAAAGAACGTGTATTCTCGGTGGTTATAAGGAAATACCTTAGAAGGACCCCCCACCCTGTAAGAGTGGTATATTTGGAATGTAACAGGACCCTAGTACAATCCTTATTATCCCTCATAGCCACCATTACTGGGTGGGTGGGGGGTCCACCTGAGAAATACCAGGGGTCCCGCTAAAGGGATTATCCACAGGCTCCTATCAGTTTCTTACTGGGCTTGCTATGGTCATTTGGCAAAGGGCTAACAATGTATAATATCCCTAAACCTTAAACTATAATATACCCACCACAAAGAAACTACGTAGGAGATCCTACGGATTCTTGTGATCCACTCCACTCCCATATGAGCCATAATCTAAACTCCTTAAAGGGGGTTCTATAGGGGACCACTGTAGGGCTTTGTAAGCGTCAAACTCGGAGTTTAGACTGCAGCATATGCAGAATGGCCATGGGGGACCGTTCCGGGCTCTTCTCGCGCCGGGCCTGGGCTGTTTGTGTAGCCTGCCGCGACAGCGGCTTCCGCATGGAATCTGTACAGGAACCGGCAAGCAATGGCAGAAACATGCAGAAACCTTCCAACATTTCAGCATCCAAGGCCCCCAATCCCGAACCCTGCAAGACCTCTGCGTGGTTGCTGGTAAGGAATTTAAGTTAAGTTACCATAATGGGTACATATAGTATTCAATATGAGTTCTCCAATACAGTTACTTAATTTAAGTTCTTTAACAGCAACCCAGTCTGGGGTATGTAATGGGTTGTTTTTTCCAAGGCACACTTTCACAGATTTGGAACCCTAGAAACTTCCACGTTCCTGATCCTGAGCACAGTTGAGTGTCCTGATTCTCAACCTGTATTCTAGACACCTCCCCAGTGCGCTCTATAGAGCAGAAGTACCCACAAATAATACCAGCATAGTCCCCATGGTAGGGTAGATGAGGGGTCCAAGTACACCCTGTGACCGCCAGTGGGTTCTCCGGTAGACGCTGTGCAGGAACAAGCTGTCGGCATCGGAATTCAGGAAGGTCGAGATTTCCCAGTGCGTGTTCGATGTCATGCTCACTGGGCTTCTGGGCTTTGTCTATTATGTACCCCCAATTACCGACAGTTTTATGGGTTATACCTTGGGTACTGCCCCCACTCTGGAACGGTTGGCGAGCATTGAAAAGAATATATTTCGCTTTAAACTGACCCCTAACATAGACTGCTACCAGTTGGGGGCAGTACCCAAGTTATACCTTCTAGTGAATGGGTAATTCCTACCAAGCTGATGTGGGTTTGGGGGCTAGGGACGCCTGGTTGTTCCCTGTACAAGGGCCATGTCTTCACATTTAGGCACCTGGCACACCTTACAAAGGTATGAGTTCCAGGCACAACCTGGAACGTCGAAATCATGGATGCTCATTAAAGTTGATAGGAGCCATTTGCTTGTATCTTTAATGGCACATCGTGAGCAGGAATAGAACACTATCTCAGAAGCTATCTCACCGAGCTTCCGGGGTGGTATCGCAATATAACCTCAGGTTACTTGAGCAAAGCCGCTACAGTGGGCTTCACATTCAGAGACTGGCTGTTTAAAAAAAAAGGCCTCGAGCCCCAACGTCCTGAAGCCCAAAAGCCCAAATCCCAATGCCCCTAAACCCCCACAACCCTAAGCCCTTTAAACATGTTTTGCAGACCTGAAAGTCTGGCGGCCCTACACTGCGTGCCAAGGATGTTCTTCGGAAGAGGTCTTCTTGAGCTCTACAACACTGCAATGCACAGCCGCTGTTCGCTGAACTTAGGGTTTAGGGTTTAGGGTTTAGGGTTTCGAAATTGCAAGGTATAGACTTCATAGATTGGGGGGTGAGGGTCTACAAGGGTCTAGTGCTTTACTACCTGATTGCCTCATTTGTTGGTGCTAACCCTTTAGTAGTTTCCATTTAATTTTCCATTATCCCAATATTACCCCAATATATTATACTAATCCCTATATGAGCTATAGTCTAAACGCCTAGTATCCCCCTTAATAACCCCTATAGTACTCCCCTATAGAATCCCCTATATATACCCCTTAAAGGAGTTTAGACTACAGCTTATATAACCCCTATATCAAGTTTTATGGACTTCGAGCTTCGAGGAGGAATAGGAATGCCAAGGTTCATGGACATTAAAGCTTGGGTATTGGCAGGGTCCCATGGAGGTTTCTCAACATGATCCCTACGCAATCCCTAAGGGGACCCCTATACTGTACACAAGGTCCCTATTTGGAGAATGCCATGTGTAGAAGTCAGATTCGAGATGCAAATTGAGACGGCATGGTCGCCTGTTTGCTATGGCAACCGACTCAGAGTTTCTGGAATGGGTTCTGGGTTTAGGGTTCTAGGCTCTAGGGTTTAGGGCTTACCCTTACGGACCCTAGGGATATATAGGGAGGGGTACACAGGTATCAACGGCATTGCTGGTTGGAAAGCTTGAAGCTATCAGCAGGTTGTGGCCCATACTCCACTTCGCAGTTGCTGTTGATAAGTGAGTTTAGGCCCTAAACCCTAAACCCTGGGCTTAGGATTCAGGGTTTAAGGTTGCACCATATCCGAAGCTATCTTTAAGGAGACCTCGATGAGCATCTCAAGAATCCGAGCCCAGGCTCAAGCTTACTCGATACACATGCTGTATATTAGGGTTATATTAGGGTTATATTAGGGTTGCATTAGGGTTATATTGGGGTTATATTGGGATTATATTACGGCTATATCAGGGTTATATTAGGGTTATATTGGGACTGTAGCAACTGTTCCCATACTCTAAGGGTCCAAGGACCCAAATAATAGGGCTTTAAGGCCCAAATACCATTATTCTCATAGTCTTTGGGCCCCAAAACCCTATTATTTGGGTCCTTGGACCCTTAGCGTTCCCATAGGTTCCATGTAGTTGCTGAGTCTTTACCTGGGCCCGAAGTTCATTTTGGGAACTCCGCTGGGCGCGAAATATATTCTCCGTAAATTATGCCTACATGGATCTTTTGGGTATTGTTTACAATCAGCGGAAGGAATTTCTGACAACTCAACCCAATGTCTTCGTTGACGGCAGGTATGAGCACGGAACTGTAAACAGATACTCCTCAACAGTTAAAGTGTGACGGGGCACTAAGTATGAAGGACAGTTTTTCCATGTGCAGCTGTGCCAGGTCATTTGTCGTGCGCTGCCGGCTTTGGCTCAAAATCTGGGAAACAGCAAAACCCTCAACCGTAAGCCCGAAACCAATGTCTCATCATAAGCCAAGGCAACAGTCAACAGTAGGATCAGCCGGCAACTTAAGTGGGTAGTATTTTGGAGGATACCCTAGTCACCTAGTTCCCAATGCAGAGTAAAAGTATATAATCTTTTTTGGTGGTTGCTGTTAAGAAACTCAAAATACATTACCAGAATGAGGGAACCGCATTTATTACCATGTATACCCATTATAGCAACCTAATTGAAGTTCCTTAACAGCAGCCCAGTTTTGATTGTGGTACTTTTTGTTAAGAAGGCAGAGCAAGACTGCGACTGCATCCTCCAACGCTAAACCCTATCATATTATCTAATAAAGGGGACAGACGTACCCGGTTCCACCAGCAAGAAACGCTGCTCCATGTTGTAGGCGTTAAGGTTTGGGATGTTTAATTGACGTGCAGCCCCTCACTCGACACTGACAATTTAATGCATTTCCCTAGGGATCCCCAGTCTACAAATAATTGCCAACATGGGCTTTAAAGCCTGTAAATATTACCTACTTTGGGCTATCTGCATCCCTACGGCTTTATCCTGCCCGGATGCTCCGTGTCCTGGCACTGTCAGGGGAGGAGCTGACAACAGTGGACTTGGAGCGAATTCCAACCGTCGGTGCATTGAAGCTGCACTTACAGGATCTGGTCCAAGTGACGCGGTTCCGCCAACGAATTCTTTCGAACAGCGCAGTTTTGGATGACCGTTCCGCACTTGCTGTGGGAGATGTTTTATTCCTACGTCTGAGCCTGTGTCAGGCTGATGAGGACCAGGTGGAGGCCTGTTTTGACGCTGCGGCCAACGGTGACGTGTTCGCGGTTGAAGGCATGTTGCAACTTCCCCTCGACCCAGACACATGGACTAAGAATGGCACGGCTTTGTGCAAGGCATCTTCGCGCGGTCAAGTTGACGTTGTTCAACTGCTGTTGGAAGCTGGTGCAGACATAGATTTGGCAGATAAGGATGGCACCCCGCTAATGTACGCAGCAAGTGGAAACCGAGTTGAAGTATTGCAGGTGCTTCTAGAGTGTGACGCTGACACAGACATACGAAACCGAAACGGCTTTACTGCTTTGTCAATGGCAGCTGATGCTGGTTATGCTGAGGTGGTGCGGTTGCTTCTGGGGGCTAATGCTACCCCAGATGTGCCGTGCGATGATGGCATGACAGCATTGTGGTTCGCGTGTCAGCAAGGGAATGTTGAAATCGTGCAGCAGTTGAGGCGGGCCGGTGCAAGTTATGACGTGGTAGACTATGAATATGAAGAGACACCACTTGTTCGCGCGTGTGATGAAGGCCGACTTGATGTTGTCAGGTTGTTGCTCGATGCCGGTGTTGACGTAAACCAAGCTACGGATTTTGGCGACACGCCTCTAATCTGCGCAGCCGAGAAAGGACGTATTGAGTGCGTCTGGCTGCTGCTACAAGCTCGAGCTGAGATACACGCATATAACAACGACGGCATGACAGCTCTCACGCTGGCCGCGGAAAAATCCCACAAAACCATCGTGAGATTGCTGTTAAATGCCGCACATATTAGGAGACCGCGACGCCAGCGGCGACCGCGGAGAATGTTGAATTTGGTTGTTCGTTGGGGAAAACCAAAGCCACCGTGACTCAGTGGCAAAGCAATGTTGAAGCTCGATGAGGAAGGCCATATATGATCAACCCTGGAAGTTTTAGTAGAGTTCGCAGCTGGCATTGGCAAGAAGCCGCGCGTGATCAGGAAGACACACCAGCCATGAGAAACAGAAAAGGGGGGGGGGTTGTGGCAATATCGGGAAAGCACCTTGCTTCTGGGACAAAATTGGGGCCTTTAGATACTGCTGGTTTGAGGAGTGCATATCTTACCATGGTTTGTGCCTATGTGCCTTGATGCCACGTCTTAGTTTCCTTCTTGCCAGGCCCTGTTTTCGAGACGTCCAGGTTGAGGCATGCCCATCCCAGCGGCGACTCGAGCGCTCAAAACTTTGTAGTCGCAGTTATCCTGTTTGTCCACGTACTGCGTCAAATTTACCAGGAGTCGAAGTAGCAGCGGCGATCGCATCATGATGTTGCATCATATGACAATTTGTTGCTTGGAGCCCTGGTGCAAGACGAGAGTTTGAAACGGTCGTCCGGAGTTTCATATTTCAAGGGGGGGGGGGGGGGGGNNAGGGTTCGTCACTACGTGCTGCGGGGGTCGATGCAAAATTGTCAGGTATATTTTCTATGTGAAGACGACAGAACACAAAGATCGTGATTCAGCACTTGCCTCGTGTTGGCGCAGTTTTTGCTAGTTTGGTGATGCTGGGCCTTCGCCTGCAAGAGTTTCCTGAAATTGACTCAGGCTTTCCTTTAGCAAGGATAAAGCTGTAAAGGGGGCATTATATACACAGGCCGCCGGTCCTATCTTGTTTGGTGGACAGTTGATACAATCGTTTGATTCCCGGAGCCTCAAACCGTAGTCCTACAGGTATAAAACAATTTCAATGCGCCAGCCCGAGGCCATGAAACATCACTGGGTAGTATTTGGGGTTTGTCATGGTTTTGGGGGAGGGGATTGAATCAATTCCATAGGGGGGTCGGGTCAGCAGTGAACAAGCTCCCAGCATTGAGTCTGAGCGAAATAACTGAAGCGTTTTGTACGTTACGCAGAAGAGAGATTCAATGGCTGAAGAACTGAAATTCAACCCAGCATATTGCTTCGCTGTTAAGGAATTTCAACTATGTTATTGTAACGGGGGAACCATATTAGTTACTTGGCATACCCATTATGGTAACTGAATTA
>CAJNIZ010003153.1:0-13106 GCA_905231905.1 Symbiodinium pilosum | reverse complement strand
TGCAGAGGTTTTCGTAATCAAAATTAGGGGTACCTTTTTGGGGGTCCCCAGAATAAGGATTATAGTATATTGAGGGTTTATTTGGCGGTCTATATTGGGGCCTCCTTATTTTGGGAAATTACCATGTAAATTTAAGCTATATTACTAAAGGAAGGACAACCTGTTATTTACAGTATACCCATATCATGGTAACATGTTTAAATTCTTTAACAGCACCCAAAATACTACACTAGACTGTATCATGTCCATGGCGCGAATCCCGAACCCGAAAGCTGCTGACACATGTTACCATGGCACTCCAAACGTTACAACTTTGATTTTAGGGTTTAGGGATTAGGGTATACAGGGTGTCATGACATGTGGTAATTGTCCCCAAACATTCTCTAAACCGCTGGCTCATGTTGTAGCCAGCCAAGGCCCGTGTGAGTATGACGAAGACTTCCGCAACCCAACGGATGCTGCGCCGTGTTTTTGGGGTTCAGGGTTGGGGGTTCAGGATGTAAGGATCCGGGTTCAGGGGTAGTGATTTACGGTGCCTGGCTTGAAGTTACAGTTACAGTTAGGGGTTGGAAGTCCAGAGTTCGAATCTACAGGCAGATTGGAAAGGTACATGCTTGTACTTGGTGCCATAACGGAATCGCATACTGATCCCAACTGTGAGAACTTCCTAAAGCTTGCTGAACAGCAGCAGGCATGCTGGAACAGTAGAGGGCGCCATGTAAGCAGCAACTACAGTACGTGACCTAAACCTGCATCCCAAGCACAATGACCAGAAGGCCAATTAAAGTATTACCTATCGATCTCAACCGCACTCTTCACGGTTGCAGCCGTAAACCCTAAAGACAGCATCCTGAAACCGGTGACGTTTGACTCCTTCCAGACGATATTGAACATGACTCTACCACCAAAATTACACTTGCCTAGGCTTCTATGTGTAATGTTCAGTCTAAAGGACGGCATTTTCGATCCGTAGCCGGGAGCAAATCGGGAACAAGTCCCAAGGAATAGGATGAGACCTACTGTCATAGTATAAAGAATAGGAATAATAGCAAGATTGTAATAATGGTTATAGTAGTCGTCCAAAACCCAATTCTACTTATCTCCTCACGGCTCCTATGCAGCTTCTCTTTGGGTTTGTTGTGTTTCTTAGTAAGGGGTTATGATACACCACCCAAACAGGAACTACACGGGAGGGTCTGGGTATGCTGGTACATCTCCTAAGTGTCCAAGTACCTAAAAATCAGATACTTACCCGAAAACCTGCATTATAAAATTACTATTACCCAAATCCTAAGTACCTAATTATTGGGTACATGGACCCCTAAACCTTAAACCTTAAACCCTAAACTTGAGGAAGCGGATGCGACCTGCCTCGTCCAAGTGTCAAACCTGATTACCGTCTTCGATTTTGTGGGCGCTTTGATCGCTTTGTGCCTCGGCAAGTACCTGTACATGGACACGGTTTCGGGTTTAGGGTTTAGGGTGACTTCCCAAAATAGGGGGACCCCTTTCTAGACCCCCAAATACTGCAACCCTTATTAGAAGGACCCAATATGGTACCCTAAATTCTTGGAAACCCCCAAATCTATACAGATGCGTAAAGATATGTAGGGATTTAGAGGTAGGTATAAGGGTAGGAAAAAGTATGTATAGTCTAAACTCCCAGTATCCCTCTTGAGAAGCCCTATACTACTCCCCGATATAATCCCCTATATAACCCCCTTTCAGAAGTTTAGATTGTAACTCATATCGATGTACTTAGGGATTCAAGGGTCTTACAGTATATTGGAAAATGCTAGGTTATGTGTGGAGACGCATGTACATATTAGTATAAAGGGGTATGTAGGAGTGTAGAACAGGGATATAAGTGGGTGTAGAGGGGTATATGCGGATATAGTATAGGGGGTTGAGAGATATGTAAGATTTTAGAGATACCTATAGGGGCAGTGTCCCCAGATGGTCCGGGTACTCAATAGCTGGGTACTTGAAATTCTGGTAAGATAGTCCTTGCAGCAAAGACTGGTTCTGGGGGAGGGTATATGTTTATTAGGTACACTTGTTCCCGTTGTACTTGGCGCTTGTTACGGGATGTCGGGTCTCACTGGGTTAACTTTGGCCTCGTAGCCTGTAAGGAGGATTTTCGGAAGTTGCAGGATCAGGAATCCACGTTCAAACCCAAAAGCCCAAGATTTCTGGCCTGGGGGTTCGGGGCACTCGGTCACTTGCACTTGGTCCTCCAGGGGATTCTGTATCCAGCCTGTTGGATAGGTTTCTGAGTCCAGGTCTAAAATAAGTCCCCCTTCGCGATTGCTTAACGGACAGGATGCGTTGCCTGCCAAATCAAGTTTCAGGCTACCTCGTCTGAAGCTCCTTTGTAATTTCTTTTTGGGCAGTATGTTTAGATCCCTACCAAATTCCATTACAACAAAACAGCTGCGCGGCTTCGAAGTCTTACCCAATGGCTCCTATGTAGTTCCTTTTTGGGTTTGTCATGGATTCGTGAGAATTATAGTGATCACCCAGAAGGGAACCCAACTACATAGGAGCTTCTTGGCAGGTTCCTCTTGCAACAGTACTTGCGTCATCGCTTGGATCCCACACCGGTGACCCTGCGGTTTGTTAAAACTAGGAACTTTTCACAGTCTGAAAAGCTTCAATCAGCAAACCTGAATCCATAGACAAGCTCTCAGAACCGTGTTGAAGAGACCCTCTATCTTGAGAATCCCAAACCGTAAACCCTGATCCCTAAACCCTAAACCTTGATCCCTAAACCCTAAACTATGATCCCTAAAACCCTAAACTCTCATATTGCTGCCCAGGACTGTGTCAGAGTGCCCAGAGGGGGTCAGCCTGAAGGTGGGTTTGAGTTGTAAAAGAAGGGTTTAGGATAGTAGGGTTTAGGACATTAGGCTTTAGAGTTAAGGATACCAGGATATTGGGTTTAGGGTGTAGGATATTAGGCTTGAGGCTTTAGGGTGTAAGATATTAGGCTTCATGGCTTAAGGTTTAGGATGCTAGGTTTTAGGGTTGGGATTGCAGGTTTTAGGGCTTGGGGTTAGGGCCTATGATATTAGTCCTTAGGGCTATTCGGGGGTTCCCCTGCTACCCCTTCATTACAATGCAAGGGCCAATGAAAGGCTAATTCAGGCCAAATAAGGGAAACCCCTGGAAAAAGAGCATAGGGGGACTAGTAGGGTAACCCATGAGGTATTGTCCATCAACAAATCCTTCATGACCTTGCGTAAAGTATGGTTTAATGATTTAGGGTTCAGGGTCTGCGGTTTATTGGCGTAGTACCATAGATTTATAATACATGTATATGTATATAGAGTAAGTCAGTACATATCTTCGGCCTACCAAAAATGGGGCGCTGCCTGTCCTCTTCGATCGAGTCAGGTGGACAAAGATTTCTCTGGCTTCAGACTGCTACGCTGACTTGGGGTTAGTAGGGAGTAAGGGAGTACCTGGACCTCCCAAATACCTGTAATAATGGCCCTTAACCCCAAAATAACGGGTATATAGGCTGCTATTATGGGTATTTGGGAGGTCCAGGTATATTCTATTATATAGGGATTATATAGGATTGTATTTCCGTATTCCCTGCTAACCATCAGTAGGAAAAGGGGTCACCCTATACACACCTAAACAAGAGAATGCCGTACTGAAGAGACCCCATAAGATGAGACCCCTGATTCCTGAAAATCCCCCAGTTCCCAAGTGGGGAGTCAGCTAAGGTTTCCATATCTGTGTGTGTCTTGTACTTTTGTAATGGCTACTTATGGTTGTATAGTGATCCACTTTGTGGATCTCATGCCCATCACGAAGAGCAACGAACGAACACCTGCTGTCCAGACCATGTTTGGTAGCTTCCCTAAATAGGGGGACCCCAATACAGACCCCGAAATGCTATAATCCTTCTCCAAGATGGACCCCAAAATATTCCTTATTGTAGGGGTCCGCAAAAAGGAAACCCTAATTTTGGGAAACCCCGTTTCAGTTTGTGCGACGAATGTTCAAGCTGAAAGGCGCTTTGTGCGGCGGATGCAACCATTACGGTGGGCGCGATCACCGCGCTCATCCAGCTACGCAGCAGAATTCTTCATATGTTTTGTGTGTCGGAACTCTTGGGGTCCTTCTTCCCGGTGTAGAAGCAGAATATGAGCCATGGTCTAACCTCCTAATATCCCCCTTCCCAAGCCCTATAATTTTCCCCTACATAGTTCCCCCGTAAACCCTACACCTTAAACCCTCAACTTTAATGCCCTATGTACCTCCCCCCCTTTTTAGACTATGGCTCATATAGCGTCTTTGCAGCTCCAGTGTTCAAGTTCTGGAACTTTGTCATTTCAAGGTTAGGTTTACCCGGCCCTAGGAGACTGCAGTTGCAACATGTGGAATACTGTAGACCCATGATTAATAGACACCCCCTCCTTTTGAGGGCCTAAATGTTAGGATCCCTATTATAATCCCTATTAAGGGGAGGGGGTTTAGTAATCAGGGGTCTGGGTTACCCAATATTGGTAGGGTTTAGGGCTTAGGAAAATGACCAATATTATGGTTCCATATTCCTTATATAACTATGGTCTATGGTACCTCAAAAGGACCTCAACATTATTTTAGTAATTACTGAGGCCCCTGTAGTATATAATTCTGACAACCTAAAAATCCCTAACATAAACCCTAAACCCAATGAACTCCTAAGGCAGTTTCAAGCCAAGATACAAATTGCATTTCTCGGCCAAAGCAGCACCCTCTCAGCCAGCTACCCATTGTGGCATGACCGTGGTTAGGGTTTAGGGTTTAGGGTTTAGGGTTTTACATTAAACCTGGGAACTATGGTATTCTATTGGACTGAGGTCATTCAGGGTTTCTACCATCAAAACTTACGATGTAGTTCCAGTTCGCATTTCATTGTGCATGCTCTTTTCTATGGGGTTCTCCATTTTACCCTAAATAGCAGTTTCCATTTTCTTTTCCATTATCCCGATATAACCCCAATTACTATAGTAGTTTCCATTACGGTTGGATGTTAATTGCCCCCTAAACCCTAAACCCTAATCCCTAAATCCCTACAGCGGCCAAGGGTATCACTCCGGGGCCTCACCCGGTTTAAGCCATCCTCCTCCCGCTTCTGCCATTCATGTTGCCACCACATCGGCTGCATGGTTTAGTGTTTCAGGATCAGTTAAGGGGTTCAAGGCCATCAAACTATCATCAGCTAGGACTTTTGAAGTAAATGTGTGATGAGTTTGGCTGCTGGCATGACCGGATAGGGACCCTCACCAGTGGCTGGATGTGATGCCATACACACACACACACCTCCAGGTAGGCAAAGCCCCAAGTTACCCCCAGGTAACATCCGCCAGCCTCCTATAGTTATACTTTTCAAGGTACAACACCAGTGTGGGGTAATACGCTTCTCCTAAACCCTGACTGCCTATGTCATCCCGGTTTCCATCAGTTCTTTTTCAAAATCATCATGATTCTCCGTTGCTGGGGTGCATTCCCTAAACCGACTACTGTCCCCTCATGTAAAGATATAAAGCATCAACCATCCCTTATCTATCCTCTTGTATAACCCATAGGTCCTTAAAAGTCCCCACCCAACCCCGTAGAACCCTAAATGACGCACGGTTTTGTCATCGGTCATAGAAACATCTAGAGGATGGACATTGAATGAGTGCCGCCAGGATTTTGTGTGGCAAGCGATAAAACGCTCACCAAAAGCCATAACATCGACATACATCCTGAAACTTGGAAAACGATATCAATGAAAGGACACACACAATTTTCCAATGACCAGCAGCTCGGACACCGCATCAAAATCGTACATCAAATATCCAGAGATACCTGTAGAACCCTATATATATCCCTCTCGAATCTTGGATATTCCAATAGATCTGCATATATGCCTAGAACCTCCTTAAAGCCTAGACCATAAGCTCAAAACCAAAGCCCAACGACTGCACTCCAAGCCCTAAACCCTAAGCTCTAAACCCTAAGCCCCACACCCTACCCCCTAAACCAAATCCAAGGACTGGCACAGCCTTCTTACTCGTTTGCGGTGAAACAGAAGCTCCCAAAGACGTCCTCGCAAAGGACATTGCAAGCGGCATCGTGATCTAGCTTGGGAGCTGCGACAGCTTAGGGTTTAGGACTTAGTTTGTCAGCAATTAAGTTCCCATTTTGGTGTGTGCTTCTTATACGATGATCTAGTTTGGAAACTTCAGGAGCATAACTAAGCTTTCAGGCTTAGATTCAGGATTCAGGCTGTGGATCCATACTCAGGGAAGCCTGATTTCGACTAACCTCAAGGCAAGCCAGAAATGCACAAGAAGGGCCCACAGTGACTATAGGCGCCTGTGGGGATATGTGAGGATTTTAACTTTAAACCCTATACCTAAACCCGAACCACCAAACCCTCCGCCTTAAGCCCTAGACCCTAAGCCCTAAACTATACCCTTAGCCCTAAACCCTATACCCTAAACCTTAAACCGTAAACCTTCAACCAAAAGGAGAGTGCCCAGGTCCCCTTAGGGAGGGTCCAGGGAGTATACTCGTGTCAGCATGCCCTGTGCGAATAGATATGAGTTGCTATTGCCCTTACCATGATTATCACTACCACTGGGATTACTACTATTACTGTTTTTACTATCATTACTATTGCCCGAAATTAGTCAACTGCAAGTCAGTTGCAGCTGGCTCGTAGCTGAACATGGGTGCCAATGTAAAATTGCTCCCTTTCGACACCTGCGTTTATTCGGTTTCTCGGCAAGCTCCCCTATGGGTCTTGATATGTCTTGATGAATTTGCGTGTTCTGAACCTGAACACTAAGCCCTAAACCTTAAACCCTCAACCCTAAACCCTAAGCCTTGAACCCGAACCTGAACCCTAAACCCTAAGCCTTGAACCCTAACCTAAACCCAAAGCCTTGAACCCCAACCTAAACCCTAAACGTTAAGCCTTGAACCCTAACCTAAACCCTAAACCCTACGCCTTGAACCCTAAGGCCGTTCTCAGGCTGGACTAGCAGCAGGTTTACCATTTAGGGACCAGCAGGTGTCAGAACATCCCCTTCCCCAAAGGGTCCATGTAGCTATGTAGCATAATGCAGTTTATACTTAGGGCCTCAAGTTGAGACAACTGTGAAACCAAGGCCTCCAAGAACATCTCAGATAAGCAGCGCCCAGATTTCATCAGGAAAGTAGCTCATAGAGGTTTGGGGTTTAGGATTTAGGGGGTCTTAAGTACATACTCTAAGACTACATGGACCCTTTGGGTTCTTTTCGCGGGGTTGTGAGCATGATCCCTGTGCAGTATTGAATGGGGACCCGAATGACCCTCGTGTGATCTCAACCCCCAGGGGTCCATGTAGGTACATACGATACATAGAGCCCAAAGGAATTCCCATAATCATAGCTTTTTTTGGTCCATGTAGGTATCTAGTATAGGGTTTAGGGTTTAGGGTGGGTATATATCGTACATACTTAGGGCTTAAAAGTGTTCCCATAAAGCTTCTTTGAGGCCCAAGTATATACTATATAGCTACATGGACCCTCTCTATGGCCCCGAGGAGTCCCCCAGTCCTATGAAAACCCGACATCAACCCATCCTCGATTATTTCATCGGTTCCCCTACTTTAGGGTTTAGGGTTTAGGGTGGGTTTAGGGTTTAGGGTGGGTTTAGGGTTTGGGATGTAGGGTGGTTGCCCTCCTACCCCCCTCTATACTACTTTTCGTAGGTTCCCGTCTTGATTAAGATAATTCAGGGATACTTAGGGCTAAACACTACCGACAACATCCCAGATGCACATTTGACACTGGTATTTTCACGTTGTGAAGGGCACTTTTCAACAATGGCGGAAAAATCTTGAAAAAGGTTCGAAGGGTCGAAAAGCGGCATTTCAGATCCTTAAGCGAAACAGAAGCCGTCTTCAAAGGGGAAATCATGAGGCATCATTTGGGCGGTTTTATTACCAGGTTTGACTCGAGATTTCACATGGGCGGCTGAAGGTCTACTTGCGGGTTTGCCTGATAAGTACGAGGGACTCATTGGTATTGTGTTGAGCTGTAGGTTTTTGCCACGAAGCTTCTTTCAATTTTCGAAGCTCCAAGCTCGACAATATGAAGGATTTTTTGCCTTTGTCTGGAGGCGAAGCCCTCCACAGAGGTTGCGCAGATCATTGCTTTCACTAAATGACCTGCGCCGCCAACTGGGTAGGCCCCTGGGATATGTAATGGCTTTAATAAGGGACCCTATATACTAATGTTTTTCCAAGGGTTTTAGGGGCCAACCCAGCCAAGCTTATGAATCTTTTGCAGAAAAACAACCGGAATCTGGCAGATCAGACAACCGAGGCCTCCGGAGTTCCTTTTTGGGGTTTGTTATGGGATTGCTGTACTGTCCAAAAGAGAACTAAACCCGCGACCCTCAACCCTATACCCTAAACCCTAAACTCCATGGGAGGTTCGGGGAAATGCGATTTTCATACGGGGCAATGCCTGCACTGGCCCGTAAGCATCAGTTGAACCAGCGCTCTGAAGTGCCAGGGATACCTTAGGTTTGGGGCTTTTGGGGGGCATTTTCTGAGCATGGGGATACATAGAGATATATTAGGGGTATGTGAGGGCATCTAGGGGTGTAGGGTTTTTGGGGGTGTACCTTTCCTTGAAGTTACATACAGATTCCATGAATCAAGGCTCTTTTCAAAGGACTGTCTTAATTCTGGGGCCTGCTCTGGGCTTCGGCTCAGGTTGGGGGAGGCTGGGTGCAGTGTCCCAATATGGCAGCCTGAAGTATGACAATGCGCACGGCCCCGTGCATTGGATGCCTTCAAGAACCCTAAACCCGAAGCCCTAAACTCTTATAATCTGAAAGCCGTAAACCGCTAGATCCGACAAGAGTTTACCTGCGTGAGCAGTGGGTGGAGCCACTCGTGCACTGCCCCAATCTGCCCTGCAAACCTATGATGCTACCCCCCATTTTAGACTGCTACTGTGAGGGGCAGTACCCAATATATGTATGTATTTATGTGTATACATAAATCTGGTACATGATCCCCAGTATGGACCCCATTGTTGTTCATGTTCCCCATGTTCCCCGAGGTCCCAACGGTATCTATATTTAGAGACACTTCTTGTATTACGCATGTCATGCACGTTATACTATGTCGACAATGACGGCACCATAGTTTTATTTCAGGGCTACCTTTAACCCCCAAATACCTATAGTCTTTCGTTCTGTAGGTAAAATGGTATTTACGGGCCCTAAACCCTAAGCAGCTAAGCCCTAAACCCAAAAGCCTAAACACAGGCTTCAGACCCAGGTTTTCATTTTCGAGGGGCCCCTGTCTGCCAAGCTTGATATGCTGGCTACATGCCGAGGTGCATGTGTCTGAGACCAGCCCAAGATTTTTCGTTTTCCATGACCTTAGACCTCCTAAACTGTAGGTTACTGGAGTCACAGGTAAAGCCCTTGATGCAGAGATGAGGATACGAGAATTTTTTTTGTAGCAATTCCTGCCTGGCATCAAGCCATCTACGCCCCCCCCCCTAAGTATCCAGTAAAAGAAAGCGGCCGTGCTGGTGAAGCATTCCAAAGGGTTATATTGGGATGTATAGGTATCTAAAAGTGTGTGTATATATATATATATACAAACAGGGACGTCTGGCAAAAACGTGTAGTTATGTACGTAGTATAAGGAGACCTAGCTATACAGAGGTATACATAGCCGTGTGCAGGGATATAACTATATTTCCCACGGTTACAAGGGTAGAAAAAGATGCATGGTGAAGCATCTTTGGAGCGGCTACATGTAATTATGATTATGCACTACCGTGGAATTGTATGCTGAATGCCACTAGCTACTTCATTATTGCATCCTGGCATTCTGTTTTGGGCTGCTCTTCCCCCTAAAGCCTAAGCCCTGTATTGAAGATCTAGGCCGTCATCGACCTTCTGCAAGGTCTTTTCCCCTTTACTCCCAGCAGCTGGTGACCTACAAATTGGGGTTATAGTGTTAATGGTAGGTTTATATGGGCATATAGGGATAATGGAACAGAACATGGAATCTACTCTGGAACAATGGGGTATATATTGGGTTTTCTGGGGATGGTTTGAGGAAACATAAGATAATGAGGCAGGTTCCGATGAGGCTGACCCTTCCCCACATGGTACCTCCGCGTTTAAGGGTTTTAGGGCCCTAGATGCACCACAGACCCCGCTCCTGAACCCCCAGGCGCTGTGAAACTTGTGCCTGGGAAATCCTAAGGTCAAAAGCCGCGGGGGGAACACAATCCCCACCCTTCGCTGGACCTCATGCGAATCAGTTGACTTGAGAGCTTCTCAAAATTTGCGTAATATCGTATTAATATAGTATTAGAAATATAGTAACATAGGAACAAAGTAGTATAGTAACATAGTAATAAAGTAATATCCTAATATCGTAAGAAAGTAATATAGTACTATAGTAATGATTTTCTTTGCGCTCCTACGCGCTAAGCTAGCCCCCAAGACGTATGACGCTGATAGCTCCCAAAAAGAGGCCTTCTGATTTGAGAAGCTCAACATTCCATCAGGCACCGGAGGGCGTCCTTGTCAGTGTGTTTGGATCAGGGTTTCCAACTTCATGGCTCGGGTTTGGGAATGTAGGAGGCCTGGTTGCGAGGTTGTGGGGCGAGACCACCTGACCTGAGCCCTACAGAAGCTACAGTACCCTAAACCCCTAACCCTAAGTGTCATGGTTTGAGATTGGGCACTAACTGGGTCTGGGGGCCTCTTCAGCAGAGGGTGTTATCCTTGTTGTAAATACCCCAAGAACAACCCATCTTTCGGACATTCTTCAATCATTTATGGTGACGCTGCGTGGGCACTCACAAGGGCCCTCATCGAATGCCTGGAAAGATTGCACGACATGGGTGGTTCTCAAAAGATCTGTGATTTTCGCACTATTCCAACCCAAGACCCCAAACTTTAAACACAACCCTAAACCCATAAAGTCCTAAGAGAGTGCTCACCAAACACGACCCACCAGGTCATGGGACTCAAAAGGCCCAACAAGCTACTAATTAATGTTTTTCATCATCGTATAGTAGCGCCAGTCCTAGTCATACGGCAACAGCACTCCGGTACTGCCATAGTTCCGGTTCTAGCCGTGAAGAAGTCATCACGACAATGCTGCTTCTGGAAGAGGAAGAGAGTAATGAGAAGAAGACGAAGAATGTTGGCAATGACTGCGAGCAAGAAAATCAGTCGTGTTTGTTCTCAGCTTCGTACGCAATCTCTCCTCATGTGGTTTCCATGTGACAAGCCATTGCCGAAATTGATCCAAAACCTGGATCGCACAAGGGCTGTCTCTCCTTCCCCAACCCACAAACCCTACGCCTGAAATTGTGCATTGTCCTCTGCTCAAAACCCACCGGCCCTTAGTCAGTAAGCTTCTCAAAGCGTTTACATGAGCCCTATAGCTCTGATCCGCCGGGTCAAGTTTGCGCCCCAAAACGGGGCTTAGGGCTCTAGGGTTTAGGGTTTGGGGTTATGTTGCAGGGTGTCCAGAAAGTGTGAGCACAACCTTGACAATATCCAAGAAGATCCTACCTGAACCCGCCTCTCAATCATTCATAGTTAAGAGTTTAGGGTTTTGGGGTTTACTGGGGTTAGTCGGGAGTAAGGGACTACACTACATGAGCTATAGCCTAAACTCCTAGTATCCCCCTTAATAACCCCTATAGTGGTCCCTCTATAATCCCTCATATAACCCCCTTTAAGGAGTTGAGACTGTGGCTCATATAAAAATGCTATGGGGAGCATATTCGCTACTAAGCACCAGCAAGCTTGAGGCTTTTAAGCTGCAACCTTTGTGCAAGCAGAGTTTTGAGAATAACCCCCCAAGAGTAGCTCGCGCAGATCAGTAACTGATACTGCAGACCTGGGAATGGTTCTGAGACGCTAGCTGCGAGCCCGGATCGCCTGTTGGGGGGGTCCATATAGGGGTTTCCCAAGATAAGGGTAGTCTGTTTGTTGAGATTCCCGTAAGCAGGATGCAAAATATGCGGACAGTTTTGACGTTCGTCTAGCAAATTGGAGCTGTAGCCCGCAATCACCAGTCTGGCAAGGCAAGCAGGGATTGTCCTAAATTACTGTCAATACGGGGTCCTATATTTAGGTTCCTAACATAATACGGGGCCCTATATAGATTTTCCCCGTTTTGGGAACAGTAATTTAGGCAAACTTCCAAATATGTGCAGAAGTGGCGTCCCTGCATCTGTTTGAAAACAGGGCTCCAAAAGCCCTAAGTAGGACTTGTCTTTCGATATCAGGCCCAAAGTTGAGTACCGTCAAAGTTGAGTACCGGTTGACGAACTTGGGGCACAGGGATAGTAGGACCAATCCCTGGTCTAATGGGTTTGTGTGCGGCTGCGGGAGTACTTTCTGTCATCTAGTTTGTTCTTACCTCCTGCTTTTGCCCGCGGGGATGCAGAACAAAAGAGCCAACACTTAAGCGGAAAGTCTCTACGTTCTGGGTTTAGCGAGATGGGTGCTTAAAAGGGGTCACTGTTTAGATGAAACCCTAAAGAGAAGAGTGGGCTTCGCAGACCTCAGAACCAGCAAAGACTGAAGAGAAGAGATTTCTGGAGATGGCTCGCTAAAGACAACTCGGGAACATGGGGTGTAAAACTAAGCAACCCTAAACCCTAAACCCTAAAAAAAACCCTAAACCCTAAACCACGTGTAAACTTTCACGATTCCTTACTTTCTGGCTTTCAGAGTTGTCGGCTTTAGGATGTTGCGCTTCTGCACAGCAGAGCCCATGAAAAGAACATTGTAGTTTCCTTAAATAGGGGGATCCCAATATAGACCCCCACCCCCAAAAAGATACTCCTAATTTTGGGAATTCCCAATTAAAAGAAATATACCCCCTAGAATCCCTGTAGTTTCCATTTTTCCATTATCCCTATATACCCCCAATATACTAAACCCTAAACCCTAATTTGGGAAATCCCCACATAACTTTATTGGTGCAAGGCTTCCTTCAGCATCACCACAGGATAAATTAGCTCCTGAGCTTTCGACCTCGACGTAAATAGGGTTTTAGGGGTTTAGGGGT
>CAJNIZ010003152.1:0-23537 GCA_905231905.1 Symbiodinium pilosum | reverse complement strand
CCTTAACCCTAAACCCGAAACCCTCAAACTCTAAACCCTGAAATCCTTAAACCCTAAACCCAACCCTTACATCCTTAAACACTAAGCCCTTGAACCCTAAACCCTTTAACTTTAACCCTAAAATCCTTAAACACTAAACCCTTGAACCCCAAACCCTTAAACCCTAAACCCTTAAACGGTTAAACCCGACACCCTTAAACTGCTAAACCCTAAACCCCTAAATCCTTAAACCCTAAACCCTTAAATCCTGAAACCTTTAAACCCCAAACCCGTAAATCCTTAAACCTTGAACCCTTAAACACAACACCCTTTTAACCCTAAACCCTTTAACCCTAAACCCTTAAACCCCAAACTCTTAAACCCTAAAACCCTTAAACTGTTAAACCCTAAATCCTTAAACTCTTAAACCCTAAACCCTTAAACCCTAAATCCTTAAATCCTTAAGCCCTTAAACCCTAAACCCTGATATCCTTAAACCCTAAGCCCTAGAACCCTTAAACCCTAAACCCTTAAACCCTAAACCCTTAAACCCTAAGGCCTTAAATTGTTCAACCCTAGATCCTTAAACTCTTAAACCCTAAACCCCTAAACCCTAAATCCTTAAACCCTTAACCCTTAAACCCTAAACCCCCAAACCCTAAACACTAAACCCTTGAACCCTAAACCCTTTAACCCTAAACCCTTAAACCCTAAACCGCAACACCAGGTTTAGAGTCAAGGATGCTGGTTTTCGAAGGCAAGCCCAGGAGACTAGATACCCAATAATCAGGTCCCTGTAAAGGGACACGCAGTGGTATATAGAGATACGTATGTATATATATATATACATGTATGTTTGTATCTATGTATGTACGTATGTATAGGGTTTAGGGTTTATATGGGGTTTAGGGTTTGAATGCCTGATATTGCTTTAGAAATTCACTTGGCCATGGCTGCAGTGAAAGACTTAGGGTTTAGGGTTTAGGGTTTACGGTCAGCAGTAGTTGTTGCTGTTGGCTCCCTGGTCTGACAGGCCTGAGCTGTTACGTGCAAATTGTGTCGGAGTTGGCTGGGAGCCACTGATCCATTACGACCATGGGCTGATCCTGTTGGCGGATCCGCCACCCAGCGCCGTTACAGACACGCTATGATCCAATACCTGCAGCTTCCGCCCATTGCAACACTGTTAAACTGTCTGCTTTCAGACCGGACAAATTAACTCTCTGCACAAAAGGAAGTTTTCAGCAAATATTTTCCATCAAGGAAATATGTTACTCATCACCACATATTGTTGGCAAAATAGCGCAGACCGGAGTTAACCGTTAGTAAATTCGCACTCTCTTTTGCTGTCAAGGGCAAATCGCCGCAAGGGTTTGTGGCAAAAGGATTTTGCTCAGCATCAACGGGATGAGAAGGAATCAGGTTCCATTTTTGTCATGATTTCCCGTGACCCCCCCTCCGAAGCAATCATGAGAACGGCCCGGTTCATTACTTAGTGTTGAACTGAACTTCCCAAGCAGTGCACAACACAAGTCAGCACAAAGAGAGGCCAGTCTCTTTTTTCTTGGCTTGGCGAGATTCTGGGATCCTTTCTGCTCCAGCATGCCAAATGCATGCAAGCAGAAAGCTAAGTATGAAAAGCACAGCGAAGGATCACAGTATCCCCTCAAAGTATTCCATCACCCCATTCCCACTGTAGAACGACGGAAGCAACAGCATACAAGCACAAAGCCACAAAGGAGTATATATGTATATATGATGTTGATGTCGGTGATCTTCGCCCTTGATATGCGAAACCACCCACGGAGATCCGGACGGAGAAGCCACACCTTAGATGCCCCCCCCCCCATTATGCTTCCAGTGCGGTCCGTAGTAATGGTCGCAGCTCACTGCTCGTGTCTCTGCACTCGCAGAGCCTCAGAGGCCGCAGCAAGACTGAGCAGTCTAGCACGGTTTTCTTCCTTAGCAAGGCCCTTCACAGGCCAGCCCAAGCGATATTGCCAGGGGTTTTCAGGTCTGACAGGACGGGACTCAAGGGCCGGGCACTGATAGACCATGTGAGCAAAGTTAGCCGTGTGTTGCCCACATCTGAAGCAGCAATGGTATTCGGGCTGTCTGTGCAGACGGCATACCAAGCCGGAGACAACATGGCCCCAAGCATGACTGTCCGAAAGGGTGCAGAAGCCATGAGAAATTCTCGAAGCTCTTCAAAGTTGATCTCATCTGCGAAACGCAGTAAGCGCTGCACCGAGTGTTGCGCCTCATGGCGATTGCCACTCAGGAAAAGCTTGAGCTGAAAGAGCCTCCAGTTCTGTCGTAGGACATGCCCTCGTTCTTCGGGAGTTTGCCTACTACGAGCCGAAAGGTCAAGCCTGTAGGTCGGGACCAGAGCTGACGTCCAGATCCAAGGCTGCGCAACCAGCCAGCCCCTTTTGCTCATCCACTTCTTGAAGATGTGGACAGTAGAACCTGGCTTGGCTGTCCAAGTTCTGTCGCCTGCGGGCACTAGACGCTGCCTCTCCATGGCAAGCAGCTTGGTCAGTTTGCTCAAGAGGCCTGAGGGGACCACACAATCCAGATAGAGGATGGCTCCGTAAGTGGCTGCACGCAGATGTTTGTTGGCCATCCTGCACGTAGCTGATGCAACCGCGGCAGCGGCGAAAACCTTGTCTGCGTCTGTCAGCGTGGGTAGTCGGCCAATCCATCCATACGCTGCTTTGGAGACACACCAGGTTCGAGGAGCTCGGACAAATCTCGGCCAGGTAAGCCACGCTGTGCGCAGCATGACCTGCCGCGCCAAAGCAGTGACGAGCCGGGTGCGTTCAAGCTGGGTGTTCTGGCGCTGGCCACAAACTGTGCTGGCTCCCAGCACCTCACATTCGTCCCGAAGCCATTGCGGGGGGCAGGAATCAAGCGAGGAACGGAAGGCCTGCTACTTCGCACAGACCTGAGTTTTAGACACGTTCTCCTTCAAGCCTACAACTAGGGACCAGGCCTGCCAACCAGCAACCCAAGCCTCTGTGTGAGCCCAAGACCTGGTGACCGCAGTGCGATCATCCATATACGCCGCTTGCAAGATCTGCGGAGGGAGTCCTGCCGAGCGAATGACCTGTTTGCACCCTGAAGCTATCCAGTAGCACAAAACAAGAGGTGCCAAGGGGCATCCTTGCGGTGTAACGTCAAGTCCTACAAGAGGGTCAGACAGCGTCGTGTCCTGCCACTGAACATATCGCTGTTGCGCAGCCCAGGCCGTGGCCCAAAGCTGGCAAAAGTCCTTATCCCATCCCAGCGAGGTGAGAAAGGCTTGGCTGACTGCAGGGGACATGCGGTCTAGGCCTGAGAGAAGTCTACCGTGGAAAGTATCCCTCCCGCAGCAAGCCGGTCTTGTAACAGCACAGCCGTTTCTTCAGCACTGAGCCCTTTCAAACTGCCAAAAACACATTTAGGGAGTCTGTTGCGGCATCTTTGGATTTCAGGGGTGCTAAGCCAGGAGTTCATGTAGATACGCCAAAAACAGCTCATCACCGTCATGGGCCTGGTGTTTTGAGCAGCAATGGTGCTACCTTCTACCTTAGAGGCTTTTGCAAGGCAAACCTGTCGGGCCTGTAGCATTTGCGTTGGCAACTCGGCAGCCTGATGCCATCTCTTGAAAAGAACATGACAAGTGCTGATAGCGGTTTCGGGAATGTGTTTAAGCTCAGCAGAATCCCAGCCGTCAACACCAGCACTACCTTTACACCTGCGAAAGCTTTGCGTCAAGCCCGGGGGTGCAGGTCAGGCCAAGAAGTGCCTGCCGGCTCCTCAAAACTTGTATCCTCCGGCACAAAACGACCACGAGGTAGTCTGAAACCCTCTGCGAGGACTCGGGCAGCCTGGTCTCGGTCCTGACATCGCGCATCCTGTGCAACCCGACGCCAGTGCTGCGCTATGGCCGCGGCAGCTGCCTCAGGAGGTCGCACAGCTGTTCCTGTTCACTTCTGACAGTAAGGTGCCACTGCGATGACTCCTTAGCTTTGAACCAGCGGCTCAGAGCCCGGTCCGACTGCGCAACCTTAGTACGCCAAGCGCGTAGCCGGCGCTTCTTAGCCTCAACTTCCGAGGCCACACGTTGGGCCAGGAGCGCTTGGATCTGTGCCTTAGTCCATGCCTCGCTGCACACTGCCATGAGCAGTAAGCGGCATACCTACCTTGGTCTGCAAGGCCCTGCTGGCAACGAGTGTTAGCAGGGAATGAGACTGCACTGGAAAAGCCTTCAAGGCAGGCCTCTGTAGCTGACTTGTAGGTAGCCGACAACATGGTCACGAAGAGGTCCCATTCCTCCTGCACGTTGATGTTGGCGGGAGCTTCAAGGAGCGCAGCCAACTGTTGGCCTGCAGCAGAGCGCTGCTGCTCAGTCCAGTGGCTTTCCAGTTTCTGCCTCCACTGCTCACCCACCGTGTTAACCTCTTCCCACTGTGCCAAGATGACCATGTGGTCCGACAGGTGGTGGTCCAGGTGCCCGAGCCAGCGAAGACGCCCAGGCCTGTTGGTGCAGAACCAGTCCACACAGCGGCTGCTGTTCCACCTAGTAGGCTTCTTGTCCGTAACCAGGTGGCCTCCAACTGCACGCCAGGCGTGACTGATGTCACAGTCTTCAGGTTCTCCAGTTGCATCGCCAACTGCCACCCAGCTGTCACGATGGCCACCGATGGCCGTGTGGAAATCAAAAATGAGGCTTGCCGCAACAACGTCACTGCCAGGAGGGCCATAGTAGGTGATCTGGCCTTTGTCGAAGGGCCTTGGGCACCAGCCAAGCAACCCCACCTTCCGCGACTGCGTGCCCCCAACGTCCAACATGAGCCAGCTGGTAATACAAATTCCAGCCAGCCCGGGAGGCTTGATGCTGAAAACTTTGTACCTCTGCAGAAAGCATGCTAAACTCCTGGAGGGCAACAATCGGGAGGTCATGACTGCCCTGGAAGTGATGAAGAGCGCGCCAAGCGCCAGGCGCCCCCCCCACGTTGATGCTGCAAATCTTCAAGAAGTCCTTAGTGGGCCCCGGGGCGCGGGCCTCACCAACCCGAACCCCACGAAACCCTCCAAGTCTAGTGAGGCTTTGTAAGGCTGCCTCAGCAGGCAGAGTGTTGTGCGCCGGCGTCTGGCGTCAGCTTCTGCGCTGGCTCGAGCTCCCAGCTCGAGCTCCCTTAGTGGACTTTGAGCTAGTGGCGTTAGCCTTAGCAGAGCAAGGGTTCTTCTGCTTCTGAGCCTTCTTCTTGGTAGAAGTCTGCCCTTTGGGACCCTTTTTAGGCTTTGGGTGCTTTTTCAGGAGTTTGTGTCTGTTCACCTCCCAGTTTCTGGCCGACCACGAAGGCTGGGTCATGCCCAGCAGCTCAGCTAGGCCCTCCTTAGTCCAGCCACTGAGCCTCAAGAACTCCTGAGCGTTCAGGGGCTCGTGGTTGAGCATAGCCTTCCACCAAGTGCGTTTCCTCATTCTGGACACGAGGTTGTTTTCCAACCTAGCACGTCTCTCGCTACACGAAAGCTTTTCGACAGTCTTGTTCTGTTGCTGCAGACGTGACAAGCAGCGCCTACAGTAGACCACCTGTCCTCGCCAGTTCTTGTCACGACTATCTAGCGGCTTGAAAGAAAAGAAATCGTGATCAGCATGACGAGCTTCTCTGTTAGCCTGGTGTATAGCAAGCTGGAGCTTGCTACAACCGTCAGTGCTTTTCTTCCTTCCTTTAGAACGCTTGTGGTAAAGAGCGCGAGGGGTTTCCCCAGGATGCCCAGCTTTGATGTGTGCACGGACGCTGCGCTTGTAGTCTTGACTAGAAAGCGTAGGCAGGCGCTTGAAGCAAATCGGGCACTCCCAGCTGGCTTGATCCTTAGGGATGGAGTGTGTTGGCGTGAAGCAGTCCCCTTTAGGTCGCTTCACAACCCTTTCAATGTCAAAGTCAGGGTGTCTACTTCTGCAATGCCACTTTTTGAGCGCACTCAAAGGAGAGGACGGGTCCTCAAGCGTAGCCGTGCTTCCCTGAAGGGACTGGTGTGAGGGACCCTTTGCACATTGGGGGTCGCACATGGAACTACATCCACGACCTCTTCCAAACAGTTGGCCTAAGGACAGGAACCCCGGTTGCTTGTACTTAAGGCGTCTCCTGGCAGGAGCGTCAGCGGCCCCCTGCAGCAAAGCCTGCAACACTCGCGCGTTTTGCTCTTCCTTGTGTTGCCGGCTCCCCTCCCTACCCAAGGGCTCAAGGTCAGTGGGCCTGGCGCCTGACGCGGGAAGCGTGTAAGCAGAAGCGGTGTGTAAACTAAGGCTGTGAACCGAAGGGGTCGGGCCTTCGCAAACCTGCCCGTCAGGCTCCGAGAGCTGAGGGAACTAAGGCTTCACAAGCTTCCCTACTAACACCATCTTCAACAGGCAAATCCCGATCAACCTCACAGTCAGTTTCACAACACTCAAGTTGTGCACGGAAGGGGTACTTGGGACTGAGTCTCCAGCTGAGGGCGCGTTACAAATGTAGTGTTCATTCTCCAGCAAGAGAACTATCGGCTGCTGGCCCTTAGCAATCTTGGCAAAGCTGCCCGAACCTTGATCCTTAGAGAAAGATTGAGCCAGGCAAACTCGCATCCAAGTCTGCTCAGGTGAGCGAATCCAGACCACTAGCACAGCGCCGAGTTTGGAGGCAACTCCCTGCAAAGAGAGGCCGTCCGCCCAGCAGTGCGGAGTAGCCATCTGCCGCAGCGCAAGGCCTCAGCATTTTCCTGCTGAGTGGGGACAAGCTCTTCAGTGGGGACAGTGGGGTCCTTAGCAAAATACGGAAAATAGCGATCTTCGTTTCGTGGGAGCAAATGTGGGCCACAGCAACCCCACGCAGGAGGCCGCCCTCCCTTCTACGACTTTCTTCGGCGAGGGTCTCCCCAGTACTACTGAAACGCCGAGCTGCAGCAATACAACGGTAGGCGCAATCCACCAGCATTGCTGCTAATGGGAGCCTTGTCTTTCTGGGCAGTTCTCCTCTTCTTTCTTGGCCCTTGAGCAGCGAAAACTTCAGTGGGCCTAGCTCCCCGAAAAACCGTTTTCGTAGCAAAAACTTGCAAGTCCGGTTTGTTCTGGTCAACGTAGTGCCAAGGGCCGAGCTTCTCTTCAGAGGGTGGGAGGCCACGAAGGGACCACACAGCACAGTTCCTACTTCTTTTCCGCCTGTGGAAAACCCTCAGCTCCTGCCAGCCTTGGTCAGACAAAAACGCGGCCACGTCTTCTTGTTCCCAGGCGCGAGGGGTTTGGGCTTCAACAACAATGGGGCCTTCAGGGATACAATCCGTTTCCAGCCTAAGGACTCCAAGGTCGCTGCCTCCCCCGGCTCGAATCTTGAGGCTTTGACTCCGGGACGTGGCCGTGGCAAGGGCACGGCGGTAGTAGCACTCGGAATCTTCATTCTCCTCTTTCTTAAGCCAAAGCATGGCATTTGGCTGAGCAGCTCCTGCCACACCAGCTCTTGTGACAAGAATTCCATTCCGCCCGCTTTTGCTTATCAGTTGATCAGCAATATTTGGGGGAAGACGGAGATGGCCTACAAGATGATGCATGTGCTTAGTCGGCCACCTAACAGGGGGCCAACTGGTCCTTCCTGCCAGTTTGCGATTTCGGTGACTACTGTCTGGGCCGAATCCCAGCGATCATGGAAGATCCTACGATAATGCGCCGGCGCAGATATCCGCACTGCAACTTTGGCCGCAGGTTGGTATTTGGCAACGTCGATGCGGACAGCTGGTTTGACCTTAGGCGCAACAGCACCTTCCGGAGACTGGCTAGCCTGATAGTCTCAACCCGAAAGCCACCAGAACCCCTCTTGACAGAAGCTCTCGTTTGCAAACCACCTGGGAGGTCGTGTTCCAGGGAACCATCAATGATGACTGTCATCGGCTCGTAGCAGGCGACAGCAATCCATTGATCCCTAAGCTCAAGAAACTGGTCAACGCTGTTGACGAGAACCAAATTGCCGGGCATGCTACCTCCTGTGGCTAATGCTTTCCGCACTCCAGCAAGAGAAGCAAGTTTGACCGTAGAGGTCCACTCTGAGCTCATGACCGCAGTGATTGCCTGCTTGCTAGAAACAGGAACCGTTCGCTGAGTAGAAATTTTTCCACCTCCTTGGGGTTGTTCTCTAGCTTTGGGAGGGCCACCCCCAGCAGGTTTGGGTCCGCTAGCGTGGGTGTTGGGACGATTGCCCGTCTTTTCCTCCGGAGTGGCAAACACAACACGTCTACTGGGTTTGCTAGTCTCTTCTTGGGCCTGAGGTCTTTGTGGCTGTGGAGCTCGGATGGCCTCAGCAGGGTGCGGTGTACGCGTGCGCTGGTTGGCAGCCAGCAGCGCTTTGACTTTTTGCGCCACTTGCTCATCAGGAGCATTTTGATCAATCAGGGATTGCAAAAGCTTCCTGAGTTGAAGGGCCCAGGGTTCAGAGTCGCAAGCTTGGGTTTGTTTGCTACACCACGTGTTGAGAAAGGTGCCGAGCGCCGTAGCCAGATCACTTTTTTCTTCCTGATCAGCTTCGTCTTCAACAAAATTCTCTGCTTCATCCTGGTGCTGTTCTTGCTTCTTGCGACGCCGGCGGGAAGCAGCTGAGCCTCCCCCCCCGCCTCTCATAGCGTCCTTAAGCTGAGCCACTCCGAGCATGTAGTCATGCCACTCCTCAGCCCTTTCGCGAAAGTCTTCCTCAGGGTCGGTGGGTTCAACCCGGCCTTCTCCACCTCCATCCCTAACATGAGGAGCATCAAGAGCATCCGGGGCTGGGGCTAGATGGGTCTCAGGAGTGGTTTGCCTAAAGGTTCTGAGGAGCTGATGCTGGAGCTTTCGCTTGGCTCCGGCTCGTACGTGTTGCTGGCTCCTAGAGCAACTGCGCAACTGCGTGAGGCGCCAGCTTTGTCCAAGGCCCTTCGCACCCCGGACTCCTGGAAGTCGAGCTAAACTAACTTTACGAGCCGGTCTCACTGGCACCGCACAAGCACAACGGTGAGCAAGGTCTGCACAAACCTGTTGCAAGGCACTACGGCGTGACCAGCGTAGTCTTTATAACTTACTTGCTTGCCGAGCTGCTGGCCGTACAGCCACTGAGTTCGTGGCTTTTGCTAAGGTCGCTGCTGGGTGTTCATGCCCTGGCGAGTCAGTGACCCGCACAGCCTCATCCTGCAACGTCCCAACTACCCTGGCGTGGGCCCAGGCCCACAGCAGTAGACTACTAAGTTCACCCCAAGTGGCTAAGGCCCATAGCAATCGTGCCCCCGATGTACAGCACCAGGTGCGAAGCCACTGGCTGAGCAGGTAATATAAGCCCGGTTAACAGCAAGCACGTACAGAAGCTTGGTTTCAGTGTGAACACCTGCCTCTGTTCACTAGAGGTCGACCTAACGAGGCCTACCGGGAGAGCCCCCCGGTTTTGCGTCATTAACGTGTTGGGCCCTGAGGCCCCATTAGAAGCGTTAGCAACAAGCGTCAAAGCTGGGAGCCAAACTATTGAAGAGTGACCAGATTCCTCGAAGGTGCAAGGCCAAGAACTCTCCCCATAGAGCTCCCAGTCACCCTCCAAGCATTCGGTCACCGTTGCATTTGCGGCCAGGGTATGCCATGGCGCGCCGGTTGAGCAATCTACACTAGATGGGGGCCCATTGGGCGGGCCGGTGCAAGTCATACGTGTGTATTCACACGCGTGGGAACTGTGGAGAAGTAGAAAGAACAAAAACCACTTACTCCAAGCTTTGCAAGCAGTATTCTGTCCATGCGCCTGCCCCTGGCGTTGGATCTTGTGATTAATTACTTTTGTCTTCTCTTTTTGG
This sequence comes from Symbiodinium pilosum, assembly GCA_905231905.1. NCBI lineage: Eukaryota > Dinophyceae > Suessiales > Symbiodiniaceae > Symbiodinium > Symbiodinium pilosum. Next base: position 13,739 of record CAJNIZ010003152.1, on the reverse strand, counting down.
ATTTTTTGCCCCTCAGGGTCTTTTCTCAGTTTTTCATTGGCCCCAGTGGGCACCGAACTGATTATCTTTTCATTGGGGTCCTCAATCTTTCTTGATTTTCTGGACTCACTTTCGCACTCGCATGGCAACAGCCTACGAGCCCGCTGGCACCACGCGGAGGCGCGGATCCACAGCCAGCAAGCCACAAAGGAATGGGTGGGTGGGAAGAAAAAGCAAGCTGAAGCTAGCTGTTAGCAGCATGGAAGTTCAGCTGTAGCTTGGAGCCCAAGTACAGCAACACCACGTAAGAAACACACACGAGTGAACACATGTAACGTTCATTCCTTAGTGTTGAACTGAACTTCCCAAGCAGTGCACAACACAAGTCAGCACAAAGAGAGGCCAGTCTCTTTTTTCTTGGCTTGGCGAGATTCTGGGATCCTTTCTGCTCCAGCATGCCAAACCATGCAAGCAGAAAGCTAAGTGTGAAAAGCACAGCGAAGGATCACAGTATTCCCAGTCTCGAAGTTGCCAAGCCAAGAAGGCCGCAAGCAGAAACCCCAGTGAGAGAGTGGCCTACGAGCTAGCGGGCAACTAAGCGGAAACCTCTGTTCCACCTGGGCAAAGTGCTGAAAGTAGCGCGAACCACGCTGAACATCAGAAACAGGCTATGCACCAGGCACCACCTGACCCTGAGGATAAGCGAAGCAAGCACTGTGCACGCGAAGGCAAGTGGCACAAAACTGGGCATGGCTCACCTCCATGGGCCAAGCTGGCTTGGTAGCTTCCAAAGCAGAAAGGACTTATCAGGCACGAGCTGGGGACTCAGCTGCACTTGCCAGAAAGCGCGAAGAGAGATGCGGACTCTGTCCTTCTCCTGAAAACCACAAGGGATGGGGCATGACTCATCCCATCTGCTGGGAGCATCTGCTTCCTTGTTGCGCTCCCCAGCACTGTGGCAGCAAGACAAAGATATTGCGTGCGCACAGGCCCACATGGCTAGCCGCTGCACAAACAAAGCAAGGGGCTGCTTGCTTGTACACAAGCGGTTGATGACACTCTCTGCGCCAACATTGTCACTAAGCGAGGGCACAAGCGTACTCGAAGGCAGCCTCCACTAATTGTCTTCAAGAGGAGGACCAACAAGAAGCCTTGTGCCAAAGTTTCATAAGAGGAGATGTCCAGATTGGCATCGGCTTTGACTGGGATGCCCATATCCAGAAAATCTTGAGGGCTGAGGCGCTCACAAAACCAGAAGCAGCGAGAAGAGTCAAGGCGGAGCCAGCCCCCTACAGGCGTTGCCTTCCCCAAAGGCATCGGCAGCAGGGGGCAAAGTGAGCGGGCGCCAAGGCCAAGGATTGCGGCACCACCCAAGCAGAAACTGCAGCATCTCAACACTAGGTGCAGAAAGTTTGCGCCTGGATGAAGCTGGATCGGCGATGCGCATCCAGATCCGACGGGAAGAGATAGGCACTAGACGCAGATCTGCTTTGCAGGACAAAGTCTTATGCCTGGCAGAAAGTAAAGTGGACCCTATTGGAATGTCTGTGCCTCGAGGGGTAGACAAGAAGCGAAGCGAGTCTGAAAGGTGTGCTTGCAAAGAAGACCACTCAGCTGGATCCACACTGTAAGACGTCCCCAGAGGGCGACGCATGTCGTCATACAGACAACAGAGCCAGGGTCTAAGCTCAGGAGCGCACTGCAGAATCCACTGCATAAGACCAAGCACTTTATCAAGAAGCTTTCTGGAGACATGCCTTCCTGTGAAGCAAGATTCAAGTAGAGAAATGGCTTTCTTGCGCTTGTCTGCTGGCAGACGGAAGCCTCCTGCTGCGAAGTTAAGTTCCCAGCCAATCCATGTGATTTTGGATCCCATCTGAAGCTTGGGCCAACTGATGGGAATCCCAAAGCAAGCGAAGAAACAGAGCACCACAGAGGCTCCCAAGGGCAATACCTTGCGATTTTGCCAAAGCAAGAGATCGTCTGAATAAAGCATGAGCACGTGCGCGATGAAAAGAAGCTGATGCAAGACTCTAACAAAGAACCCCCCAACCCTGGCAAACCAGTGACTGGAGAAAACGGCTCCGAAGGGGGCGACTCGGTAGAACAAAAGCCTCTCCTGCTGGCGAAGGCGAGAAGACCCTGGTCCTGCTCGCGAACGCGCACGGTTTTGTGAGCAGAACGAATGTCTGCGGAGAAGGCAGTGACTTCCTCATTATCCTGCCGAAGGGGAAATGAGGCGCTAATATCCCCAAGAGAAGGCAACCGGAGTCCTCCTCAGCCTGGATCAACTCCTGGAGACTGGCTGGATCAGATTCAGCACCTTGCCAGTTGCCTTGACAAATAGCCAGATCCAAAGCGAAGGCATGCTCGGTAGGTGGAGCTGACAGAAAAAAACCGCTGGGCGGTATGTCATTGTCGAACCCAGTTGGCACACCAGCCAACAAAGCTGGGAAAAGCGCTGAATCCTTGTCCTGAAGACACTTGCTGAGAGCCAAAATTGCGTGCAAGGCATAGGGTTGACCTTCTGGACATTCCCAGGAGACGGTTTGCTTGAGGCCTTTACCAAGCATCCAATCTGCAAAAATGGAGCATGCGTGAGCAACCTCTTCGACTGAAAACAAAGCCTCAAGCTCAGCACCACCTAAAAGGGCTTGCAACCTGCATGGGATCTTGGCCTGAAGCAACCAGGCATGCAGCTTAAGTCTGAGATCCTGCATGATGTCTTTCACGCCCAAAGGAAGTGCCAGGATCTGCGGACGCAGGGGCGTCCCATGGTGCCAGCGGTGGAGACTCTGAAGCCGCCTCCGTTTCAGCTTGAAGCAAAGCTTCCAGGTCATCAGGGGCCAAAGCCCCCCCAGCGGCATCCGTGGCCTCCAAGTTGGCGGGGCCGAAGCTGGAAGAAGCAGCTTCCTCCTCAGCACGGCTCTGCTCCATGAGGCGTTGAAGCAGGGCAACCAAAGTCTCCCTCTGACGGGGTGGTGCTGCGTCCACGACCTGCTCAAGTGTCTCCTGTGACATCACGGTCAAATTATTCAAAGACCGAAGCAAAACATCCTGGACTGTGCTGTGCAAAGGCATAGCGAGCTAAATTAGGGAGCAGCAAGGGGGGGGAGGAGGCAGGCTAGATTGGGCCAAAGATACTGGCGAAACAGATGTGCTGAAGCGCACATGTCACAAGCGGTGACTGAGCACAAGCGGTGCAAGCAGCAAGGCACCTCCTTGTGGCGCCGGCGAAGCGAAGCGGCTGTAAAAAGACCTGGCAGCAGAGCACAAGCTTACTCTAGCCAAGCAAAGGGTGTAAGCGAGCAAGCGAAACCTGCTGTCCCAAAGCTGAAAGCAAGCCAAGCGGGCTAATGAAGCGAGCGAAAAATGGCTACGGACATCAAGCAAGCTCAAAAACATCAGCAAACCCGAAGTGAGTAACTTGCTGAAAGCAGGAAAAGCGCACATGCCAGCTTTTACTTTCAAAATCATCAGGCGAGATTCTCCAACAAAATTGCGCACGCTCTACGTTTAAAGAGCCGAGCTGAGTCCAAAGTCTGAAGACTGGACACCTGTGAAAGTGCACCGCAAGCGGGGTGAAGTCTGGCTGCGCACGAACGATCACCACAAAGCAGGCAGACCTTAGCCGTTCCTGGATGGCAGATGGCTGCGCGCACTGTACCTGAGGCGGCCTTAAGAAACCGGACCCCTAAGCAAGGTGCGTCAGGGAGCGTATTTGTTGTAGCTGTCACAGGCACAGAAGGCAAGGCTGCTTCCTCAGGCTCCAACTCAGCTGGCGAAGCTTCTACATCACTGTCCACAAAGCAAGGTGCGGGAGCTGGCTCTGCGGAAGGCAGAAGAGGGAGAAGTGGCTCTTGAGCATGGCTGCACGCAGGCACTTCCAAGGCGGACTCCTGAAACATGAAGCCTTGTGCTGAGGACCCTGCTGACTCAGCTTCCCAAGCGAAGAGGTCAAGTTCAAGAGTGCAAGATTGTACTTCGGAAGGCATGGCACGAACCTGCGGCTCACTAAGCGGACGCTGACCTCCCCCACCAAAGCTTCTGGGCCCGAAGCTGGGAAAGACATCATCCCTGGAATACAACTGAGCAGAGGTTTGCCTGTGATGCCCTTGCTTGGCCCTAAGTTCTTCAGGGACTCCTACTGGCGCCATGCAGCTCAGAAAAGTTGACTTCATGCTGCGCAAAGTGTACACGGAAGGGTCGGGACAGCCCCCCCAAGACACAAGCAAAGTGCGCAATGTTTTCAGGGCGGCAGCATACGACAATGGCATGAAGGATTCAGCGCTGTAGGAAAAGAACAGACAGTCTGGGATGGCTTGAGGAGCATAGGTGCGAACCCTATGCCAAAGCTTATTAAGACAGGACAAGTAGCGCCCCACCCAAGTCAAGCTGAGCTCTGCACCTCCAAAGAACCCTGCACAGAATAGGCCGAAGGGGCAGCCTGTCTTGCTCGTTTTTGTCCTCCAGGAAATGCCTCTGAGGGCCAAGTCATCAACAACAAAGCTGGACCACTCTACGTGTTGTGAATCACTGAAGCGAAGGCTACTGTTGCAGCAAATCAGCAAGGCGCCCCCAAAGCAAATAATTTCAGGACCCTATATATCCTGCAGGAGGCACATCCCTACCCAAGCTATAAAGCCGCAGGGCAATGGAATGCTCTCTTTCCTTTCTGCGCTGCCTGAGCCAGAGAAGATGCCAAAGAGGGAGCTCCAAAGGTTGGGAAAGGGCTCAGGTTCAAGTGCGCGCGCTAGCCAACGGATGGCTTTGAGGACGTTTGAAGGGTGACCTAAAGGTCCCTCCCCCGCACGGCGCAACACGAAGATGACATCTGCTGCCATTGCATCCGACAAAGAATGAAGCGCACCTCCTAAGTCATCAACCGTCTGAACAAAGAGCAGCACGGAACGCAAGTACCGTAAAGCGGCGGTGTCCGCAACTTTGTCCAGAAGACGGGCCTGGAATTGAGCTACATGAAGCGAACCTTCAGTGCTGGCAAGTATCCTGCTGAGCGGGCGAAAAATCGCAGACCTGAAGAAAAAGCCTGAGCACAACTGCAGAGCGCTCCTGGTGAACAGCCCTGTTAGAAACAAAGCCAGAGCCTGACTTGGGCGCGGGAGGCCTCCACTCCACCACCTGCGTCTCCTTGAGACGTGCTGTACCTGCAGAAGTTACCTGCGACGAAACCTCGGCGGTGCTGGCAGGGCTGACCTGTTGCTCAACAGAGGGATAGCGGGCGTAAAAGGCAGCGTCCCGAGGAACAGGTTTAGGAAGGGGGCAGGATTTAGGTACAGAAGGCTTGTGCGGCTGCAGAGGCAAATATGCTGGCAAAGGCAAGGCTGACTTAGGCAAAGCAGGTGAAAAGGCACAAGCAGATTTGGCCAAAGGCGAAGCTGAGTGCACGGCACCTGAAACCCCAAGCTGAAAAGGGGACCTAAAGCGCGCCTGACAAAGCCCGGCAAAGCAAGTGCAGTAGGGAAGCGGACACCTGAAGTCGCTTTGGCCGAAGCTACTTGAAAAGGCGAGGCAGAGGGAGCTGACCCCTGTACTGACTCCGTATCTGAAAGCACCAAAGGTGATTCTGCTTCAGCAGAAGGCAGCGTAAGGTCCACACAAGCTGAAGTGCGTTTGCGAAAGCGCTTGACAACTGTGACTGGCAAAAGCTCTTCATCTGCTACAGGCTGCGTGATTACGAACCCAAAGCAAGGTGGGCTGAAACGCAATCGCAAAAGTTACGATTGAGTGCCAGAAGCGCAGCAATGCACCTGAGTGGAAGAAGGAGCAGAAGCCTGGACCCTTCTCTATAAGATCCAAAGATCCCAAAAAGTGAAGGGAAAAGCACAGCGCAAACAAAATCGCCGGCTGGGCGCAAGCTCCTCAGGTGCCAAATGGAAGTATGAAAAAGCAAAGGCCGCAAGCGTTGCCTGTGCACGGGCCCAAGTGCTGGCCTTACACTTCCATCCGAGCTCGAGCTACTGCTACGGCTGCTACTGCTGCTCATGTAATTAAATCAAAGCATGAAAAGCAGTCCTGAGGAAAGTGCAAGCATGTGCTGAAGCTGTGAAAGGCAAAGCTAAGCTGAAGAAAAAGCTAAGCTGAAGAAAAAGCAAGCTGAAGCTAGCTGTAGGCAGCATCGAAGTTCACCTGTAGCTTGGAGCCCAAGTACAGCAACACCAAGTAAGAAACACACACGAGTGAACACATGTAACTCAACTTCGGGAGGCAGCACAAACTGTTCCATGCAACTAGCCCTTTTACGATTGCCATAACCAACTTTGGATCGCCGCGGAAGGCCCATCGGCAATGTCCGAGACAGACGGCACTCGACTAATCCAGGTGAAAGTGGGAGAGGAATCTTCCGTGGCTGCAAACAATCTGATCAAGGAGTCCCTAGTGGCCGAGCTGGACCCTCCTTTGATCAACCCGAATCGGGTGGCCTCGTTGTCCACTCAGATTATCACTCTGCGGTGGGAAATGCAAGTTGTCTGGCTAACAAGACGCGCACGGTCAAAACTGCAATGAGCTCAACCTGGCTTATGATTTCTTGCCCAACAAAAGGGCATCAACTTATTTAGGAGGCTTTTGCAAAGACAGCCCCCGAAAACACGCCCGACGCCAGAGTCGCATCGTAAGATTAGGACACCGCACCTATTCCTGCCTCACCACCTTTAAAGGACCCGTCGGTGAAGATGTGGACGGGAGCCCTAGAGTCTGCAGCGCGCAGCTCCAAGGGCGAAGACGCTTCTAGGGCTTGAATGGCTCTGTCACAAAGGGTGAGCACCGCTTCCTGTGTGGGATTACCGCTTTCAAAGATAAGGGCATTTAGATCGTTGCACACATACCTAAGGCGGCGACCCCCAAAGAAACCTGCGGCGAACCTAAGCAACCCTACAAGAACCTGGCCCGCATGCCTGGAGAGTCAACCCTGAGACCTAATGACCCTCAGTCTCTCCAGGATCTTGTCCACCCTTCTGACTTTGTTGGCCAGAGAAATCTTGCGTTCCCAAATGGCATCCAGGCAGATGTGCATTCCAAGCACGTCAAAGCTGGACGAGAAGGGCAAGGCTTTGTCCCCCACCTCCGCGAATTTCCACCCTAGAAGGTGTAACAGGCGACTGCAGCAGGAACTCACCTCTGTAGCATCCTCCTCTGGGCAAACCATTGGGAAGTCATCAAAGAAGTTTGAAAGCGGTATTTCAAGCATGGAAGAAAGGAAATGCCAGAGAGCATTCCCGAGGCGCAGTGTTAGAAGCCCACCTCTACAACAGGCCCCTCGCTTGGCTTGTTGGCCGCCCCTGATTCCCCCTGACTTGGGAGGCGCGAAGACCTTATCTGAAAGGCAGGTCTTGGGTGGCACAACAAACGAGTTGCTTTAGGTCTCTGACCCCCATGTTCACACTGATCATATATCACCTTGGTAAGCTGGCTGAACCAGGATTGAAAGGCTGCATCGCCACACTGACGAGAGCTAGGACGCTCCAAAACTAGCTGGAATCGGGGTTTTCCAGTAGCACGAATCGGTAGCGAGCATTGCTTCTTACCGTGAAGGGGATCGTAGCCCGAGGGGGTGCAAACCATCCCGTCAAGGCGGGGGTTCCCTACATTGTGGGGCTGACTCAGGCAAAGGTCTTTCTTGGCTGAAGGAGCCCATTGACAAGGCCTGGTAAGCTACCGGTGCCAGACCTGAGCCTCACCGGGGAGTGGATGAGCAAATGGAGCTACAGAGCACCACCACCACAACACAGCGGCCCACAAGGGGGACACAGCCAATCTTCACAGCCTCAAATGGAGGCGGGCGGCGCCCCTGTACATGGATTTGACGCAGGAAACCGCACCCCCGCAGCAGCAGCCCCCATCACGGTTCCGACCGTCCAGTTACACGGTGGACCTCAACAACACCACCAATCCACCACCACCACAGGTGGTGGTCAAACCAGCGGTGATGCTACGCCGAGAAGAACGACCGGAGCCTGTATCGTTCAGCATGACCGATGCTGCCCAGCTCTCCCGTACTCTCTCCGAAATGGGTTCTGGGAGTGGAATTCCGGAGTCAACATACTCCGAGCTGGCGGCTATTTTGCTCAGCAGCGGCAGGCGCGACCAAGCGCTCGACATCAGCTCCGAAGTGATGTCAGTTGCAGAAGGAGTACATCAGATACTCTTTATTCCCTGGAGCGGGAAAGAACGCACCACCTTCATCTTGTCCGAAGACCTGGTGCGGCCCAGCGCACAAGACCTCAAGGTGGAGGGCACGGAGATGGTGCAAGCCACGGCGGTGTACTGCTTGCAGACGGTCCTTGCTCAGGCAATCAAGCGACCAAAAGCATACACCCATGGAATGGTGGTTTGCGGCACCATTCTTTCAAAGCATCAGCATTACAAATGCGATTTCAGGGACACGCGTAAGGAACATGCTATCGTTGCGAGAAGGGGGGTCGTCAGAACCCCAGAAAGGTGGGGATTCCACTCGGGCCATCTCACCATAAAGGGGGTCGCCATTTTCGCCCCATAAGCACAGGCGCGCAGGCGACAAAACATGCACAGAGTGCCTGAGTTGCACACATGTGATTGATTTCGGTTGCAAGCTGAGTGCAGACATGAGTTTTCCACGCAATGCAAAGTTTCAGCAGTGTGACATGATTGTCCATTGACCATGCATTCAGCCTGCTCAAGCTGTAGGATTTGGAAATCACACATCAGTAAGCCAACCGTGAACATGTTTCCGAACGCAGGACAGTTCAGCAGACCCATCGGGCCGATGGGGTTTGCGGTCAACACACCACACAATGCACCGTTACCACCGCCACCACCGCCGATCTTCGCCTTTCCCGCTCAACATACCACCCACGCACCACCCCCTCAGCCACACCCAAAACCATCCGCAATAGGATGGACACCAACACACCCACCACCGCGCAGCTTTGGCTCACCGATGTTTCCACCTTCACCACCACCACCCGGCCCCCCGACACCATCCTTTCACCACACTTCCCCACAAGGTGCTTCGACCCCATCGACACCAAACCGGCCCATGACACCGAGCCAAACAGCGACGCCTCAAAGTCTGGGATTCCATGAAGACATGGAACATTGGGACGCCAAAGCCAAGTATGGACTCAAGTTGCTGAAGCGCGTTGCGTCAACACCATACTCACAGAAGGCAGGCATCTCAGGATGCCCCATTGAACAAGTCCCAGCCCTGGCAATCATACGGCATGGGTGGAGCTCATACTGGATCCGCTACCTTTCCAATGGGCGGAAATGTTCCCTGTCATGACCAAATCCATCGCAGACGCAGTTTTGGCATCGGAACTGCTGTCGATGATCAGACAACGGAAGATCAACACAGATGCAGCAGCCACAGCCTATGCATGGGAACACAGCCTTCCCATGGACAGAACATCAGCGGTCAAAGCCCTGGCGGAAGACATCTGCGACTACATGGAGGATCTGATACACAAAAAACAAGTTGCAGGCAACACCAGCAACTTTGCACAACAAACCATGGGCACACCCGCCGCGGCACACGCAGCGTCACAGGGTGCGGACCCAGCCTCATCTCACCGCATCACGCAGTTGGAAGTTCAACTGGCTAAGGCACAACACACCATACAGCGCCTACAGGCCAACACACCAGGCAAGCCAGGCGCCACCTCCAGCCAGAGACCAGTGGAGGTACCAGCAGCACGCGGGAGAACAATCCAAGAGCAGATTGACCGCCTGGCAGCAGAGGTCGGCCCACCAGAAACCATTCTTCCACCAGATGCGACGTCACACGTCGTGGAGATACCCGAATCCATCCCAGCATCACAAGACACCGTAATTTTCTCGCCTTCCAGGAGACCAACGCTGGACCAAGAGGAACCCAGCCCAGCGGAAACATCCTTCAATCCAAAGAGGAAACTAACGTTTACCTCACCGGGCAGCACCCAATCACCACGAAGCACAGCAGCATCGACCCAGGGGGCCGAAATATCAGCCACAACACGCCCCCCAGCCAAAAAGCTGCGACAAGCAACACTCACCAGCAAACCAGCACTCGCAGCCAAGCAAGCAGGAGAGATTTTCAATACTCCTGCACAGCCCTCAGCCTGGTTTACCGCAAACTACACCGGCGTCCATACGGAATCAGGAATTGTACGCTGGTTCGGAGGTCTTAAAATCCCTGACAAAAAGAAAAATGAGGTGAAACAATACATTGAGAGTGTGATGCGACAGTTTCCCAGCATCAGCGAAGAGCAAAGAAGCAACCTTGACCGTCACGCCGTGGCACAAGGCATCGCTGTGCGTACAGTTGCAAAGTTCGCAGACGCACCGCTAATGCGGCTCCTCTCCATAATCACGGCAATGTCCGAATGACTATTGCAAAAAGTCGAGACACAGCTGACGCACAAGGAAGCAGCGCGCTGGACACAATGGACCCAGCAGACCTGCGCAGTTTTCCCAGTCATCACAGACGCTGCAGAAGCCACGTCAAAGCACACGCACAACATTGCCCTTTGGCAACAGGCCAGAGTGACATTAATTCGAATCTTTCACCTCCACAGCCACCACGACAGCACCCAGATGAGAGCAATCCGCAATTTGCTCCACAGACTGGGTGTTTCTCCCAAGACATACACGTTTGCACACCACAATGCGAACAGCATTGTGTACATGCGTTTCACATTGGACAGGCAGTTCTCCAAGTTCAAGTATATCGGCTGCAGCCAGCACAATCTGCAACACAGGGAAGCCAGCCGTAACCGCAAACACAAGCAAGTACAAGAGCACAAAATTGCGCACGCAGAGCTGGCAATCCGATGGTGGGTCAAGAACAACAATTACCACCGTTTTGTTCCCATCACCATTCAGCACTCCATTGCAGAGGAGCAATTGGAAGCAGTGGAGGCAACCTACATACAGCAGATGCAGCCCAAGCTCAACCACCCGCACATTGCACCCCACATGCGCCGATCTCTGCGTTTCATACACAGACAGGGCCAGAACAAAGCAACGGGCCTCAGGAGCATCTGGGCAAAAATCAGACGCAAAATGCTCCCACCCAAGATGCAAGACATTTACAGCTGTCACACGTTCACGTCACAGGTCGACACCTGGACACTTTTGTGTGACCTCAGCTCCAACACAAAACGAAGATTTAACAGCATCCGAACCTTGCTGAGGAGCAAAACCAGCACGTCGGGCATTTATGGGCTGTGTCGAATGGCAGGCAACATGTCCCAAAGCCAAGCAAACCTATCTTCGTGCAGCCGCTGATGCATCCCGAATTTACGTCAAACTTGAGGACCTACCTCAAACAAGCCATCAGCAAGCACAAGGACCACATCACCCCATTCTTCATACCCTCCGCGCGACCGGTGTTCACAAAACACCGGACCATGAAGGACGTCATCCACAATTGGAGGGAAGCACACCGCAGGTGGCACCCAGATCACCCCGAAGCATGCACCTGCAAGCTGGTTGCAGAAAAATTCCCGGACAGCCTACACAACGGACATATTGCCATTGAGCTGTGCAAAGTGGCGCCTGACATGCAATGTCTGGAGTACTCCGGGAAATCCAATGTGCTACCAGACCAGAAAACCTTGACTTTGCAGCTTCGCAAAGCCATTCAAAGATGGCACCGCAGCAACGGCCTACCCGTCCCAAAGGACGAAGAACCGGAGATGATCGATTTCATCCAACAACAGCTCACACAACATCAGCAACACGCCACACATACCTTAAACATACACATGCTTAAGGCATTGCAGGAACGGCTTCCTGCAGGAATCATACATTGCGAGGATCATTTTGCTGATCGGCTGCTTTGGTATTGCCCGCTGCTTTACCATAAATGTATCTCAGGTACGTTTATGAATGCAGAGGTGTTCCAGACCTCGGAACACCAACCCCTGCTGTTGCACGAGGCAACATACCAGCGAATGCTCAAAAGGCTGCCGAAGCACAAGTGGGCTTTCCCCAACTGGGGGAGGATCCCAACCGCATACATTTTGCCAAAGCGAAAAAAAGACTTTGCGACGGGGCGTCCAATCGTCTCTTTTGTGCAAGCACAGGGCCGCTTGCTGCGGGAATCGTTTGCAGGTGTCCTCTATCTTATGGTTCGACAGGCATGCCCAGACGCCCTGGGAGAGGGCAGCGGCATACTCCAGCTGCACCAGATCAAGCAACATTTCAGCAGGCTGTCCGAAAGGACGCACCAGGAGCCTTCGATGAGAGACGATATCACATGCGTGAATCAGGACCTTGCAGGGTTCTTCACTTCCATCAGTTCGGACAGGTTCCTCGATTCCTACCATTTGCTGCTCCATTGGTATCAACAAAGCAACACACGACATGCAACAACGTTCACCGTCGCTCACTCGGAGTCCTTGCCGGACGCCAGAGTACACAGAGGATCCCATAAACACACATCACACACCACCACAACACGGCTACACAGACGTAGCTTACACATTCACGAGTTTCTAGACATTATCTCCGCGATCCTCGAGCTCAACTACTTTATGGCGGGCGACAGAGTAGTGCGGCAAACCCGAGGCGCGCCAATGGGATCCCCAGCATCCCCTGCCCTATGCTCAATGGTCGTGGCAGTCCATGAACAAGCATGGGCGATCACATACAGGGCACACCTGTTCAATGCCAAGCACCTGAGACCAGACATGCCCTACCCCAACACCGATCTTGCCACCTTCTTCGCCACACGTTACGTGGACAATAGGTTAATGGTGATCCCCACCAGGATGATTAACCTTCCACCCTTCGCGCAGCTGATCCACAAAGACTTTTACGTGCCACCGGTGGAACTGGAGGCGGAGCCCGGCTACAGCTTTCTCGGAATGGAGCTGGACCCAGACCAGTTTGCCATTCACTACACACAGCAAATCCAGCTCAACGACATTCCGTCACCGCACTCCGCCACAACAAACACCGTGTTGTACAGTGGCACGAAAGCAAGATTGCGTCAGGCACGCAGCACGCGCATGCCACAATGTGACATTGCAATGGCGGAAGCTGCTCTGAAGGGCAGATACCTTGCTGCGGGACATGATCCGCGCACGATCCAAGAGGCATAAAAGCATCGGCCTCACCGCCTGCAGCTGTGCGCCTACCCGACATGTTTTGGGAGAGCCAGAGCAGTGACACCAATTTACACATGTGCGAATATTTTGTTTGCGAAAACTTCACTTCATTTTCCCGCAGGTTTCGCTCGATTTTCGGAAGATCCACTGTCAGTGTAGCAACGCTATGCATTACATGGCCCCACCTCAGCATGAAACTCCAAGTCAAGTGCAGCAAAGGCTGCAGGATACACGCCGAGGCCTTCCCCCAATCGCCGAGACTAGGAACTGGGCTATCCAGTTCACGCAATTCCAGTTGGATTGCGCATGTATCGACCACGAGCAAAGTCGAGGCATGATGATTGACTACATGGTCAAGCTGCATTTGCTTCCTATTGCATCGATGTGGTCGCACATCATACACAGCATCCGCCCAGCCAACTGGGCGCAGTGGCAGCTGTCGCTCTTTGGTGTCACGTGGCAGCGCGTGAAGAGCATATTGGAAGACGAATTCCATTTGGTGGATCCTGAAATTCCTTCATCAGATGATGAGCCAGTGAGTCCGGGCACACCTTCGTAGGCGAACCTTTCTCAGAGCGTTTTCGCGGAGGCGACACAAGCCACTCCGCACATTCTCCGGATACTGCAGTTTGGAATAAAACAGCTACGCAGCGCCCCTATTTGGGGCTGTGT
>CAJNIZ010003150.1:0-15405 GCA_905231905.1 Symbiodinium pilosum | reverse complement strand
ACGGGCGGGTATACACCGCGCACCATGTAGTTGGGCCCTGGGTCAGAACATCTGTCATAATTAGGCAGCAGTGCCCAGCAGCAAGGATGATATCGGGCTTCTAAGCTGAAAGCATTTGCAGTCAGCATGCTACTAAGTCAAAGACCCTTGTCCTTTACCCAGCTCCCTGAATATGTTTGGAGCAAAATCTCGCATGAGTTCTCGATGGCGCGCGAGGACTTTTTGCAACAGTTCATGCGGCCGGATACAGGGAAGAAAGATTTGTGGGCAGCCTCTCGTCGTAATGTGCTGGTGAAGGCAAGGGCTTAGTCCATTGCATTCCACTGCCCAAACTTAGAGCCGCAGTAGTGTCCCGCAGCGGCGGCGGTGGTGCGGAGCACGTGGGGGTGGCCTCGGCGGCGGCAGCACTGGTGGTGGTGGTCACAGTCTGACAGCGGTGCGTGCAGAAGCAGCACCTGCAGCAGCAGTACAGCTGGTTTGGCATTACTGTAGTTTTTTTTGTGTTGTTGGGGACTGTCTAGATTCCTAGAACTCGAAAACCAGAATGTCTATAGCCGAAGCCCAGATGCTTCACCTCTAATAAACCCTACCCAAGCACGAAGCGGCTAGGCTAGACGGTTTCATCTAGGCATGTTGAATCTCGGGTGGTTTTTCATTTTAAATCATTTTATGACAAAGGATCAAGATGCCTCCTGCATGATTTGTTCTCCATTCCTTTGGGATTTAGGGCTTGGTGCTTCAGATGAGGACTGTGATTCGGAGCCTAGGACATGAAGGATGTGAGCGACGACGAGGAGGACATGCCGGCATGGGCCCGACTTGCTTTTTTTGCATGAGAGTGGCAACGATCGTGTGGGAGGAATACCATAAGCAGTGGCACTAGCAAGAATGGGTGAGGCGATCAGGCTTGTGAGTCTAAGCTGTTGCAAGGGTGGAATGTGTGGAGGCCTCGCAACTTTCCTCATTCTCTAGACAATGATTGTTCTAGTTCTTCTACTTTTTCGCGATAGTGTCATTGTCGACTAGACTTGGCTTTGAAAGCCATATGGGGCCTCATGGGTCTCGGTACCATGGTGTTGGGTGGCTTCAGTTTTCATCTAGCTTTGGCGGAAGAAGTGACGGTCTTTTCACGTCCTGCACCACCGGGTATCGTGCTAGCCTCTCCAATGCATACGAGTCCCTGGGTATCTGAAGAAAACCGTTGAGAGTGCCATGGGCAATTGGTTTGGTTTCGCCTGCTGCTGCTACTGAAGAAGGGCCACTGCTGTAGGCAAACTTGATAAGGTGTGATCTCATTGCGTTGGAGATCTGCCCGGCCAGTCCCACGAACTTGATAAGGTGTGATCTCATTGCGTTGGAGATCTGCCTGGCCAGTCCCACGAGTAAGCTGAATTCTACATGGCGCTGGATTAGTGTTCTGTCAACAGTGATGGGGCTTGCAGATGAGGCAGAGGCCAAGGCGATGCAGCACCCACTGTGCATCTCAATCGGTTCTGAAGGCCGGGGTCAGTGGAGGGCAAAGGTTTGGGCTTGAGGTTGCGCAACGCTAAGCTATGCCATCTCTGCACAACATGTGTAGGACTTACTGGACTTGCGATTAGATAAACCTGGGAGCGCATTCAACGCCAAGAGCTTGTCTACTTGTTGAAGAGGACCCGGCCAAGGTTTGGAGCCATTGGCTGCTTGATGTGTAGTGCCTTGCGTGAAGGCGTGAAGTAGCGATTGAAGAAAAGGGACTATGCGACTGGAGCATCGAGCTGCCATGCTCCGCGCGATGCTTCCCTGAAACCTTTGATCCGACGGTCTCCTTTTCGGGGCACCCGGCAGGATCCTGGACGCAGCTTGGGGTGCACACTAAGTTGGGGGCGTGGTTGTAGGCGGGGTGGGGGAAGTGTCGCTAAGCTAGACGCCCTGAAGCCCTTGATCCTGATCCTCAACCTGAGCTTCCTGGTTAAACAAACTCCCAAACAAGCTCTTCTAGCATATGCCTTCCCATACAATGCGCAAGTAGCCCCTGGCAGGCCACCCATACAACTGCGGCCCCGCCTGCAAGTATGCTGCCAAAGGCCTGGCCTTTGCCAAACCAATTTCTGCGAATGCCTGTCCTGTGTTGGTGTGACTGCTCTGAATCAAGCACAGTACTCATAGTAATCTGCTCAAGGTGGAAGTAACAGGATATGCATGAGGAGCACCAAGAACAAAAATCCGCAACAGCAGCAATTCAGCGGCTGCAGGCAAGGGCTGCAAGGATGGTGCAAACTGTGCAGCTTGGCCAGCGTTCAAAGATTACTTTTTTTGACTTGTCGTCCTGCGTCCTGATTGAGAGGTCAGGTCTGTTAATTGAGCCGCGGATTTGACTTGCTACTAGTGAAACCCCTGAGCAGAGGCGTACTGAAATGCTTTTTCCGCTGTCCAAAACACTGTGCCCTCTCGGCGGCTGCCAAAGCTTTTGCGCAAGCTTCGTTTGGAAAGAGTCTGTGGAAGGTGCATCTTTCCAGCATAGCCCTGACCCCTAAGTATGACCATTGTCCGTGTTGACAGAAGGATTCATTAGCTCGACTGCACCCATGCCAGACCACAATCTGCTGTTCAACCTGGGGAAGCCCGCAGCATGAATCTGTTTGCAGACAAATGTCAGAATTGTTGGGTGAAGAGTTGTTCATTTTAGTGGCCTATTCGGACCCTCATTCAGCAGGTCCTAAGACAAAGCTTCGAGATAAGGATCACTGCCACATCTGCAAGTGGAAGAAGCCAGCTGGGATCCCGGAAGAGTTGGAGCTGAGTCGGACCTTCGAAGGAGCTGAGGTTTTGGGGGTTGACCGTCTGGGTTAAGAGGTGCTTCTTTTCACAGTCAGTTGTTCTAAGCTCCTTAGTTTTAGTTTGTATGAAAGTCTGAGTCCCAATTCAAGCTGGGATCTCTGGCAAAACGTCATGGGTATCAAGCTCTCACTGCAGCATGGTTGTTGATCTCTCTCTGGTCTCTGTCTTACTCTCCCCCTCCCTTTCCTGCCAGGCATGCAGGCAGGTGCGCAGCAATGACAGCAAGAGAAATGTGACTCTTGCCCCTAATATCTCAGTACTGCAACTGAGACGCAAGCATCAATCCCTGTTATTGGGGGAGCTGTGTAGTTATCGGTTATGAGGGGGAATTAATCTCTTTCGACTTTGCCCAAGGCTGCCGCCAATGGCACCAACCAAAACCGCCAGAACCGCGGCCGCCAGCCCGAGTCCTGGATCCTGTCTGTCCGTTTGGGTACATGTAAGAACGATCCCAAGTCCCAAATTTTGAGATTCCTCACGAGCTTGAAAAGTTCAAGGATAATTTTGTTGCACTCGAGGGGTTAAGGTTCCAGGGATTTGGGACGCGACATGCTTCAGCTGGATGCTGCTTGAGTTCCATTTTGGCTTGCTGTGGCCAGAAAGTGAAGGATCGTTGCCTTGCAATGAATGCCGTTTTATGATCATGGCCTTTCTTGTAACAGTTTTTCGTGCTGCTGATACGTCTCGTGTGAATACTTCCCATGTGCTCTTCGAAGCGTGCGACTTCAAAGCATGCTCCGGCAACCGACGGTGTCTTCAGGTCGCATGAGGTGTGTGTATTCGGATTTGTAAGGTGGTCACCGAAGCGCTTACTTATGGGCTACAATGATTTAGGCGCAAAGCTTGCCATGCTGAGAATGGTGAAGCTGCATTGTACAGCAGAATGTCTAAGAAGAGCCCTTTTGGGTTTCCCATAGGAAGCCCTTCAGCCCCACGAAGCTCAAGCCCAGCTTTTCAATCAAGAGTTCGGAAATAGCTTGCCCCACACAGGCATGCTCGTGCTCGTCGGTCCAAGCAGCAGAAGGGTAACGACCAGTGAGAGTCTTGCTGGCAGAGTTTTTCCGTTGCTCTGATTTGTATAATCAAGCTGTAGGTGCTAGTAGGTGCATACCTAGCCTGCGGGTTCCAGCTCGCTTGCACCTTCTGCACCTTTGGATTCCTGCTGAGCAGATATGAGCAGATGGGCCAACAGTGTCATGCACAAGGTAGTATGAATCCAAATTAGCAGGGGCTTCAACTACCTAACTAGGGTTCAATCAAGCCGACCTTGGATTTCAGTTTGGTCAGTTTCAGGTGCCTCTGAAGCTTGTGACCCGCTTGGGTGAGTGGCTGTACATTGAAACTAAGCATTGCTCCCCACATGGGCAGGGCTGTAGGACTTGGGCGATGGTGAGTTCGGCAGGACGCCCTGGGTGCTAGTGCAGTGCTTATATCTGCTTCATCATGTCTAGCAGATTTGGTAAAACCAACTCCGGAGGCACGCCCTGGCCCTTCAAGAACGTGTCTCAAGAGTGATTTCCCTTTTGTTTCCCCCAAACTACTCTGCTGCGGGGACTTCAGTATGACTGACTTGAGCTACGAGTCATGGTGCTTGCAGCGCCCAAAGTACTCTGCAAGCGGGGCCGTGGCCTCAAGAGCTCCCCACCGCTTGACCCAGCCAGCAAGGTCTGAATGGATGGATACCAGGTCAGAGCTTATAATCATTTTGGATACCTGGTAGGATTTTGTGAACCTCTTCGGTGGCATTGGAGTAACAATGCACACGCTGAAGTCAGTAGTGCCCGGATCAACAAGAACACGAAACAGTTGCCTCCGACTGGCTGTAACAGAAGCCGAAATGCTGAACCCTGTGCAAAGCAAAGTTCAAATGTCTTGTCCAAAGAACATGCAGAAAACGATGCCTACCAGAAGCGCCTGCTGAGTGCTGCATCTAAGGAGGGCCAAAGACACTCGATGAGGCGGCAGCAGAAAAATCATTTTCATTCAAACTGAGCCGCCCGTGGTAGGGTTTGAGGGCCAAGCGCGAAGCCGATGGTAGACGGTTGCTAAGGGTTAACCACCCTCATGCAGGGGTGGTTGCTGAAGTTCTGTGGCATAGACACTTGTTGATGAGTTGCGTTGTGTGAAGCCTTTTAATCAATGCGCCAGGTTTCCCTGTGCGCCACAGATTATCCTGCAGGATCAGGTGTAGTATCCGCTGCCCCAGGATTGCACTGTTAGCAGGTAGCGCGCCGAGAATCATTCTTCTTGGTGGGCGTGTGATCATTATGCTGCACTTGTTATCGATGTTATGGCTGATGCGATCAGAATCCTGATTTAGTTCCCCGATCTCTAGGAGCATCACGTATTTGAGGAGCCAAAAATGCACATGGATCTTTCGGGCTGTCAGGGAACCCACATTGGGGAACCTTCAGGCTCTTGTTGAGAGAATTGTTCTGTCCACTTGCAGTGGTGTCAACAGCCGCCAGGCTCTAGGTGTGAGCGGTATGCAGGTGATGGTAGCAGAACGAACAATTTCAGCGATAATCTCACGAGTACCGAAATTGAACGACATCCCTGGGTGGCTCATTTTGGAGCTCTTGCTGCACTTAGATTCATTGGCTGGAATTCGCAATCCCGGTGTTCTTGTGAGAGCACCGGCTTGCTGATTTTGCCACAGGACCCGGCATGCAGCTGCTCCGGGTATCAACAGATTTTCCTTTGGGATGGAATCGCGATGATGAAGCTCACTGGCTGGGCAGATACATGTTCTAAAAGAGGTGTAATTGCAAACTCCTTGGGACGCAAAAACCTCAGCTACTAGGATGGACCCTTGGGATGAAACGGTGCAAGAACAACAGCCGCCAAAAAGTCGAAATCCGTGAAGCCTGGCTACAAATTGGAGGCTCATGGCTAACCATAATCCAATTCCAGCTGTACTACTGTACTTGCAAGACGATCTCCATCTTTGTATTCCTAGCATGTTCATTTGAGCTATAGGGCTTTATGTAGGGGACTACTGCAGGGGATACTAAGTGGGATACTAGGAGTTCAGATTATAGTTCATCTTGAGTCGCCTCCATTTAATCATGAAGCAGGTGTCCCATCCTCTCCACCATCCCTGCTCAGAAGTGGGGTTACTTAGGGATTATATCGGGATAATGGAAAGCAGCTGGAAACTACTATAGTATGTAGGTGTTATATTGGGATAATGGAAAAGAAGCTGGAAACGACTATTTAGGGTTTAGGGGTTTTGGGTTAGTATTTCTGGCGGTGTGCGAGCCCAGATGCAAAAAGGGTTAGTACTACTATCCATTCTTAGGGGGCAGGTGTATTGAAAGGCTTAAGCAGGGGCCTGTTTAATTGACCTAGGGAAATTCCCACTTCTGATTGGAATTCCGTTCGATGTTAAATGCAGATTTACGTACACCAGCTATAGACAACAATTCTGCATAGTGAATAACATCATTGTTACAATTTCCCGCGATTCTTTACATAACGTCTGTTCATATTATATGTATACATATACGTACAGATAGCTACAAATATTCGCCTGCACAACATGCAAAATTTCCCGGAACCAATAAAGAAGAACACCAAGGAGATCAAGTTGTCGTTCCCCAGAATTCAGTGTCAATATCCTTGTTTTGGCTGCTTGCAGGAGGTGTGTCAGAATAGGGGGAAGGATCTGAGCTCTTTGCAAACAGCGCCCAAATCCTCGGCCAGAAAATTTGACACTTGGCCTCTTTGCCGAGGCATCAACAAACTACTTATGAAAGATACGCAGAACGCACACAAATTGTGTGCAGGATTTAAGTGGCGCCCAATGCCATCTCTACTGCAAAGACGCAAAGAAAGAACGATCGCTTTATCAAGCCATCCTCCGTAGGCTGTAGCGCTGGAGGCAAACGCCCTTCTGGCCAGCGACGCCTAGGGGATACAACGATTCGGGAAGCCCCTGCACCAGCCTCCGCTGTGAAAAATCCTCTTTGGTCAGGGTTTGGATCAACCATGTCTACCTCGAAAAGGACTAGATCAGAACAAAAGAAGCCGACCTTTCTTTTCACTGAGTTGTTGGACTGTTGTTTTCTGCTCTATCCATACAAGAGTACACAGAGCAAAGCTTAAAAGGGACGTCCCAACATGACCGAATTAACCAGCACCCTTCTTGAAGGCGTGGCTAGTTGATTTAGGGTGGTTTGGGGCAGAAGGCATCGTCAGCGGCGTATGTGATAATCATTGACGGCGCCTATCACCATTGCTGTAGGACACCTCTAGAGGGGCGGGCTTCAACAGCTAGCTTTCAAGGTGCAGCTTTCGCTTGTAGAGTGGGTCACAGCTTTCTAAGGAACCGGGCGATGGAATCCGTTCAGTCTTGAAAGTCTGAGAACCCTCCAGAATGCCAACCACCGGCGACGGGGGCTGTAGGGGGCAACCTGGTTTAAGAGGCTCAGACATCTTTCGCCCCGCTGTCCAGGAGCAGGTCCCCTGGGGGATGGGGCCCTCGGGTTCTGACGACCGAGTTCTTCAGGGTGGACAATATCCTTGTATAAGCAAATTTCAGTGAGTTGAAGCTTGTTCCACGTCGGCAAGTTTTGCGATGTATTTGGAAAAGCTCCATGCTACAACTTTATCCTGGATCTTGTGTTTAAAGGACTTGTACGCTTAGGTGTGACATGTCTTGTATATGTTTTAAGGCGAGCCTAGGCAGGAGTCAATGGTAAAGAGGAGCGTGTTGCCGACGCATGAGCAATCCAGCCAGCGCGTAGGGAAACAAGAGCTGCTGACTGAATGATAAAGTAAGCCAGAGCATTCAATGGGGTCTTAGTGGCTGATTGGTCTCCGAAAGCCTGGACACTATGCTTCCGATGTTTCTGCAAACCTAGCTTGATGAGGTTTCACTGCTCAGTGCAGCTGTGCTGGTTGCGGAGGGGCTTGCGGGGCAGGGCGTTGTTCGGCAAACACCACATAGCGATAGACGCCAGGCTGGTAGGCATGATGTGGGGGTTTCTGACTTCCTCGCATACTGCAAACATGACTTGGGGCCTCGTCCAGCGAAGTCCTTCGGCCCGCTCCCATGCCACGCAGTTCTGCATGTAGTTCTCAGGTGCGCTTGCAGAGGTGCCTGGAAAGTTTGAGTCCATGGGGCTCAGCACTTGGGTCAGAAGTCAAGGATGATCTGCTTTAGGATTCCTGTGTGGGTTGACTGGTTTCAGCTTTGATCCTGAGGTTCTAAGCCACGATGCTTAACTTGCATGCATGCAGCATCGATAGGTAATTTTGGCTGAGACCTTCAATCTTTGACTAAGTGCACCAGCACAGTCAGAACAGTGGTGACCCAATCATTCCTGGATACATCAACATAAAACGTCAAAAATCAAAGCTCATGATAGCAACAGCCCCTGCAAGAAGCACGCGGCAGGATGAAGTAAAGCTTGCAGCCGCTCTTATTTTCGAAAACAGGCTTTCGACATCTCCAAAGGTAAAACAGTTGGTTAACGATACCTTGTTTAGGTAGACCAGACAACCCTAAACAGTGGTTTCCGTTGAATTTCCATTTTCTTTTCCATGTGATTTTCCATTACAGGCTGCCAGCGCTGCGAGCCTGACATGGTGTGCATTTGTCCACGCCTGCAATCGCGCTTGTATGACCCTTCATATCAGAGCCACTTGTGGGGCTGTCTTTTTGCAAGGGTTGATCGTCGACAGCTACTGCAAGCAAGGTTTCCACAACGTTCAGAGCTTTCCGTTGTTTTCCTTCATGGCCCGTGTTTTTTCAAACGTTGGTCATGGTTCTGCGATTTTCTGCGTTATGTTGCACGGTTTCCCACAACTGACCTTTTGTGAAATCTCTTTCAACTTGTGCGACTTGTTTTTCCTCCTTCTCACGAGGGGGCATGATGCGCATAGACTTTTCTTTTTTTAAGCTTGGTGCCAAGGAACTACAACACGAAGATATAATTAGCAATAACAGGAGCCGCAATCTGGTCGTAACATGGGTGAAAGTAATCAAAGGATAGTACTAGCTACTAGTAACAATCCTTCAGGCGATTTTTGACAGCATCAGTCGCCATGAAAGCAGTGTACTCACTGTAGTATTTACGGGCGTCATGGTGGTGGTCGTGGTCGTGCTCGTCGTGCTTGTTGTTGTGGTGGTTGTTGTAATTTGTCTGATTGTGGTTGTGGTTGTGGTTGTTGTTGTTGTTGCTGTTGCTGTTGTTGTTAATGTCAAACATGTTTAACCTGACTGTGGCCGCGCAGCTTTCGCTCTCAAGCTCTGTTTATGGAAGGCAGCAATAGCTTAGCGCCTGTTGCCGCATCGGGATCACTGGGGGCTCTGCTCGTAGCTCTCTCTCAGCAGGTCCTCAAGCCTGCTCCTTTGGATTTCTCTTGCCCGGCTTTGGATACTTTTCCTGCGCTTCATTTCTGGGGCCTGCAACTGGATTTGATATCCTTGATACTGGGCATTACCATTGGGCTGATCCTGTATCCTCTGCTTGAGCTCTTCTTCCTCTGGAGGGCTTACGTGAGGGCCTGCATCAAGGCTCGCCTGCGGGGCGGTCCAGATTCCTTGTACAAAATTCTTGAATGAGCATCTCGGATCTTCAGGCTCAGATTGACAACTTGACCCTTCGGGTTCGAGTTCTGGAACTTGAGGTCAGACGCACTGCGGAGGCAGCTCCGGCGGTGCCCCTTGCTTCCTCTTCGGCTCCGGAGGTTCAGGCAGCTGAGGCTCTGGAGGAGTCTACTGTGAACCACGGCTCACTCACTTGGGAGGAGCGCTTGGTGGTGGCTCGCCTTACTGGCGATTTCTTCGTTCGTTGCCTGGAGGGCACGAACCGGGGAGGATCAGGCCAGAATCGCATCGGGCTGCCGAAAAGGGTTTACGTGCTTATCAGGGATAACAAGGACAACGTCTTCCGTGGGCCTGTCCGTGTGTACACCCGATTCAGCGATATCAAACCGTTTGTCCAGGTTGGATCTGGTTTCGGGAACGCGATCTTTGCTGGATTTGCTTCTCAGAGGGAAGCAAGGGAGGCAGTTGAACACGCTGGATTCGAGTGGCCCAGTTCGACTTCATCATGAGCGAGCCTGTGGAGGATGTGGAAGAGGGCAGCGAACACGAGGATGTGGATGGGCTGCCTCTTGGTCTTCGGGATTCTTGCCTGGTCACCGCAGCCGGCGACCAGCTCGAGGAAGTTCCCGGGAGCTTTTGCGTGGATGTAAAGGTAAGGGACTTAACTCAAGCAATTCCTGTAATTCCTATAGTAGTGGTTGGGGGTCGATTACTGGTTGCACTTCCAAGCCCCGTTTGGCATCGCTCGCCTACTCAGCGGATCTTGCCGGCCGGTGCTCTGATCAAACCAGCTTTGGCGATGTTTGCCGGGTCATTCCTGGAGATCCTCCCTCGCAGGCAAGTTCGGGCGTCGAGGTCAAGGTCTGGGTCGCTTATGCATCCGCTCAATTGGAGGCCCAGGTCAGACCCGAGGAGGCAGAGGACGTGCTGGAGCCCGCTTTTGCAGACTCGGACGGCCAAGCTTGTCTTCCCTTTGCGGCATCCTTGATTCAGTTGGCCGACGATCACTTCTCATTCCTTACTGCCGAGTCAGAGGTTTGCAGGGTCGGCAGAGTCGCCGGAGGCAAGGGGGCTGACCGCAGAATTGCGGCGTTGGAGTCGCTGGAAAACATAAAGCAGACTTTGGCCGCGCTTGTGGAGCAGAGACGGCCCCCAGCAAGGCAAGCGCCGAGCCCTGGACCAAAGGCAAAGGTGGCGGCTACTGCCCCCGTGCGCCCAAGGAGCGATCTCAGCGGCCTGGACCAGACAGTGGTGGCTTCGGCTCGGGCGGCAGGGATTCCGGACGAGCACCTTCTTCAGATGGCCAGCCTCCTCAAAGTCAAACCTCGAACCATTGGTCAGAGACGGACGAGGAAGACGAGGCAGAGCCGGCGGAAGACGCTGCTGGATCGGGCGAACCCGGAGGCCAAGTGCAGAAAGCGGTCTTGGAGTTGACCAAGATCGCCTTGCTTCGGCCAGGCAGGATTCAAAGCAGGATCTCGAGACTCTTTTGGGGTACAGTGGCCTGGGAGACAAAGCGGAGGGTCTTTCGTCAGGGCCCTCCCGTCGGAACTCAGCTGCACTGGCCGCTCTCCGAAAAGCATTGCGAGATTCGGTTCAGAACTACACCAACCACGTCAGATGGATGTGGCAACTTGCAGCAGTGTGGGACTGTTTGATTCAGGACAAGGTTCCGGAAGCCCGGGCTCGGGTGGCATTGATGATGGCAGCAGGGGAGCAGAGTTCCATAGACTCCGGAAATTGGTTGACTTCCACGGTGAGCTTGCTGGAGGGGCCTCCTCCTTACCAACAGTTCAGCCATCATCAGTCGCCGGCAGCTCACGAACTTCAACATTCGGCTCTGTTCGATCCTCGGTGGTTCGAGCTCTTCCTGTGGCAACTGAAGGAGCAGGAGTCCTACCAGGAGGCCCGGAGAAAGCTTTCCCAACGCAGACCGCAAGGGGAAGCAAAAGGGGAAGATCCGGAGAAACCGGACAAGCCCCAGAAGCCGAAAGGAAAGGCCAAAGGCAAGAGCGGCGCCAACGATGGCGCAGGGGAGTGAAAGCTGGGGAGCCGAGCGAGGGCGGGGGTCCGATCCAGGCCGGGCCTTTGCCTTCCGAGCTTTCCGCATGCAGTTTGTTGAATTCATTGCCCAGGCATCTGCTTCACTTGAATAGTTCCCTGGGTGTTTTTGCCAGAAGCATTCTTAGACAGGAGGGTCGATCAGGGCCCCACACCGCATCCACATCAATTGATCCGTGGCCAACGCCGCCTCCGTATCCTGAGGCCTACAGGGAAGCTGGGGATGATTTCCAGACCCGTGCTCGAAAGAGGGCGGTCAATGCCATGGTGGTGGTCCTCTCACATCTTCACCTTCGGGAAGTTCGCCAGGCGCCCCCAGCCATGACTTGTGGTAGGAGGTTAAGTTCCAGGCAGTGGTCCGTCATTAGAAGACTTGAAAAGATGTTGGATGCGTGGATAATTCATCCGCTGGTGACTTCAGAAAGCATGGGTCGAAACGCAGCAAAAGTTGAAGAATTGGATAGCGTGTTGGGCCACCTTGAGGCGGTGCTGGCCAATACCTTCCATGCGGGAGTTTATGCTCGTCCAGATTGTGAGCGTCTCAAGCCCGGTCGCACCAAAGCAGATGCAGTTCAGTTGGGTCGTTCTGTGGCAAGTTTAGGTTCTACCTTCAAGCAGCTTGATCCTGATCGCATTGCCTTTGTGGGCGAGCCTCGCTTTGATCCGGCCCCCTTCTTAGACGAACGTGGGCGAGATGTTTTTCTCCATCCTCTTTCAGAAGCTCTGCCCCCGGAAGATTACCTTGGCCCCCTTCCTTCGGTCCAGGTGCATGTGGCGGAGAAGAAGCGTGACGATTTCCTCGAACTGCTGGATGCTTCCGGGAGGCTTGCGCTTTTCAGACCTGAAGAAGTTCGACAGCAATTTTTGTCTGGAGTGTTCGCCGTAGGCAAGGACAGAGACAGAGACCGCCTAATCATGGATTCGAGGAGGCTCAACCTTTTGGAACGCCCTCTTGGAAGGTGGATTCGTAGCCTTGCCTCAGGTGAGAGCCTTTGCAGACTGCAACTTCTTCCACACGAGGCCCTGGAGTTCTCCGGGAATGATGTGCGGGACTTTTATCATCTCTTTGCCATCAGCCATGAGAGAGCAGTTCGAAATGGTCTATGCATGTTCATCCCTGAGGCTCGCTGCAGACACTATGCGGCCTACCGTGCCGAGGAGCCCGGATCTTCCAAAATTCCTTGTGCCGGCCCTTAATACCCTTGCCATGGGTGACTGCCAGGCTGTCGAGTTGGCTCAGACTTGTCACCTTTGCTTGGCATGGCGTGAAGGTGCTCTCACTCCCTCGTCGACTTTGACATTGGCTGGGCCGCCTCCTCGTGTATCCTGCTTTGGGGGAATAGTGATTGACGACTTTGTGTGCGGGCAGAAGGTGAGCCGATCTTCTGCTAGGTCCTCTCCGAGTGATGGTGCCCAGGCCGCGGCTCGCCTGTCTGATGCATATGTTCGTGAAGGGCTCATCCCACATACTGGAAAGGCCTTTCGAGACCAGATCAAGGCGACCTTCTGGGGTACTGACATCGACGGGGAGGCAGGCATTGTCCGGGGTTCCCTTCAGCGAGCGATACCCCTCATGTACGTCATCCTCCGTGTTCTTAGTGTTCGTGCAGCAACCCCACATTTGCTCCAGGTGATTGCCGGTTCACTGGTCTCCATTTTCATCTACAGGAGGAGGCTCCTATCTCTGCTCAATCAGATTTTTGCCGTGGTGCAGCATCTTGAGGCTGATGAGGTGGTCCACATTGGTCCCGAACTCCAGACAGAGCTTATGATGTGTGCCGTTCTCCTGCCCCTTGCCGCTACGAACATTCGGGCTTTGGTTCTGCCTCAGGTCTGCGCCACTGATGCCTCTGGATGGGG
This sequence comes from Symbiodinium pilosum, assembly GCA_905231905.1. Lineage (NCBI taxonomy): Eukaryota > Dinophyceae > Suessiales > Symbiodiniaceae > Symbiodinium > Symbiodinium pilosum. The sequence continues at coordinate 2,108 of CAJNIZ010003150.1, read as the reverse complement.
CGAAGCGGAGGTGAGCTGCGAGATTCCTTTAGCATTGGCCCGTGAAGCAGTTCGTCATTCTCTGAGAAAGTCCGCTTGGGTCAGATTGCTCACCCCGACACAGGCTCTTGCTCGGCTTCATGATGATCTCGATCCCGAGGCTGAGCTTCCTGGAGACCATAGCTTCGCCATGCATCCGCTTTGGGAGGTGCTCCTTAGATTCCCGAAGTACAAGCTGCGGTGGAAGGCACAGAGCGAACGACTTCGGCATATTAATGTGTCCGAGCTCAGGGCTTCCTCAGGTCAGAGCGGCGACAAGGTTTGCAACACCCTGAAAGCCGTGGGCTCAGAGCTTCAGACAGCCAGGTGACTTTGGGATGCATTCAAAAGGGAAGGTCCTCAAGTGCAGCTCTCAACCAAGAACTCAAACAATCACTCCCGAATGTTCTCGGCAATGATATCTACTCTGAGGGGATGTATTCGGATACAAAGCTTAATCCAGCCGATGATCCGACGCGGGGGGCCGAGATCCGGGGACCCAGTATGAGCAAACCAATTTGGTGGGATGCCGCTGCCCAGGGCGATTTTGCACAACTTGATCAGTGGCTTCACCAGGTGGGGGAGACCCTTCCTGTGCAATGGGGCATTCCTGATCCTGCTGAACTGCTTGGGGAGAATTGGGATTCATGCCAGGCCCTGCCACGGACAGACGGGCCTTCTGAGGGGATGATTCCTGTTCCCGTGATTCCGGACCCTTGTCATGAGCCTGTTGAACATACCTGCGCTTTCACTGTGAGCTCGGATGGCAATCAACATGACTTTTGTGTTCGGGATCCGGATGCTGAACAACGGAGTTGCTTCAGCCCAGATGTTACGGCATGTTTGCGAAGCTTCAAAAGCAGTCATTTCGTTTGGCCTCCCCGGACAAGCCCAAATCAGCCTGCTAGGAGCTGGGACTTCTCTAAGCCTGGCTATCTTGATCTCTTTTCAGGATGCAGGGGAGTGGCCAAAACAGTTTCAAGGATTGCCGACACATGGTCGCTTTGCATCGACATTGCCCAAGACCCCAAACTTGACCTTCTCGCTGCGGAGCTTCGAGAAAAGCTTGAATTCTTGATTTCAGCTAAAGTCTTCTTTGCTGTCGGTGCTGCTCCGGTTTGTGGTTCATTCTCAATCGCCGTGACTCCGGCGGTGCGTGACATCACTTGTCCTCAAGGAAAGCCCAACATCAGTGAGAACATGCAGAGGAAGGTTGAGATCGGAAATTCGTTCTCCCGATGGCTCGTTCGCGTTGCCGTCCTGTGCCTCAACCTTGACCTGGCCTTTTGGGTTGAGAATCCTGACAGATCATGGTTGTGGCGACAACCGGAATGGCATGACCTGCTGCTTGACAGCCGCACTGGGTTCTGGAAGGTCACCTTCTGCTCCTTTGGCGCTCCTTGGAAAAAGCCGACTAAGGTGCTCACCAACACGTTTCTCAAAGACCACGTTTCTCCGTGCCCAGGATGTTTGCATCATGTCCCTTTGAGGGGCTTTTCCAGCAAACATAAGAAACCTTGGACCAAAGTGGCGGAGCCATACCCAAAGCGTTTCAGTGGCCACCTCGGGCAGTGCATCGCAGGGTACTCCGGGCTTTTCTCCTCCACCGGCAGGTTTAACGTGGCAGACTGCGCCAAGGTCACCAACGAGCGCATCGGTGAAGCTTCCCTTCCTGGACCCCGAGCCCGTCGCGGACAGCAGATCTCCTCGTGAATTTCCTCTGGACCAAGTTCAGTTGGTGACTGTACAGACAGATCGGCTACAGAGCCAAATCTGGCTGAGGTTTGAGGGCTGGGTCAAGGAGGGCACAAGCGCGGCTGCGGCGGCGACTTTGGTTTCAGTACCCTTTGTCCTGTGCTGGTTAGTCGCTGAGTTTGGGCGGCTTCTGTACTCAAACGGGGAGTCGCTCTACCTCTTCAGGCACTTGATCTTGGCCATGCTCAAGCACTCTCCGTTGACCAGGCAACATGCGCATGTATGCTGGACTCTAGTCACAAAGTGGGAGCTGGTCGAGCCTCTGAGGCATCGATCCCCGCTTCCAGAGGTACTCTTGAAGGCAATGGTCTCAGTTGCGATACTGTGGTCCTGGC
>CAJNIZ010003149.1:0-24298 GCA_905231905.1 Symbiodinium pilosum | reverse complement strand
GTATGTAGGTAGGTAGGTAGGTACGTAGGTATGTATGTATGTGTGTGTGTGTATGTATGTATGTGTGTGTATATATATATATATGTATGTGTGTGTGTGTATGTGTGTATGTGTGTGTGTGTGTGTGCGCGCGCGTGTGTGTGTGTGTGTGTGCGTGTGCATGTGTAAGTGTGTAGGTGTGTATGTGTGTATTTGTGTCTGTATGTAAGTAAGTAAGTAAGCAAGTACGTAAGTAAGTAAGCATGTATGTATGTATCTATGTATGTATCTATGTATCTTTGTATGTATTACTAACCTATGCATGCGTGCATACATCTATGTATATGAGCAAATGCTCATATCTAGATGTATTTCGTATACTCTGCTATGCATATACATCTGCATTTACATATACACGTATCAATGAACTGTTACTGTGTGTTTGGGCTGCTCCTTAGCTAGTAAAATCGGCTAATGGGTTATGAGAGGGTCTTCAAAAATCTCCTGATTTCAGAAATGGCATGGTTGCGTGCCCTAAACCCTAGACCCTACTTGGCGGGTCACGGGGACTTAGCAAGTAGGTTAATATTGGGGATAATTGGGGTTACTATATGGCTTAAAGGGGTTAGTAACCTACTGACTTGGTCCCCATGACCCTCCAAGTAAAACCTAAGCTGCAAGGCATGCTTACTCATATGTCATAAGCACTGCTGCAATAACTTCTTGGAAATCTAGGGCAACTCCTCTGCCTTTCAAAGACTGTTCAGGACTTGCTGGTGGGGGAGCGGCGGATACCTGTACTACTTTCATACAACCCCCTATGAGAGTACTTAAGTTCCCTCCCCCCTAAACCCTATACCCCTGAAGCAGTAGCAAGATGAACTCTCTCAGCTGTTCGGTTTCTATCAGGGAGCTAGGTGTCCCGTCTGTGCAGGAAGAGGAGAAATTGATTCATCTTTGCTTTCGAGAACCTGTATCCTCTTCTTAGCACAAACTGTTGAAGGGGAGAAGGTTCTCATGCGGAGCTGGGGGAATAATAGATACCCTTCGATTCTCCTCTTTCTGACTGGCTTGAGTGCATAAAGCCCCTTTGGCATCTTGCTGGCTGCATGTGAACAGATGGAACATTTGGGTTTGAGACGGTTAGAGAAGGTTCTTGGGCTTTGGTCGTCCAGGGTTCAACTCGAAACTTTACTTTGACAGTAGATCAGGCAACTATCAAACGAATATTAGATCGTCCAGTGTGGTATATTACAATATTTTGGAACTATGTTTAAAGGGGATGTTAAGATGAGGGGGAGGTCTTTAATCAAAAGCATGTTGAGCCATTCTATCCACACATGTGTTGCCTCTGTTATGCCAGTGGGCAGCGCATCGCACATAGCAGTTCGCGCGCATGTTCCCAGCTCATGAACGACCTTTTGACTTAGTGAGTCTACCTGCTATCCGCCATAACACGTATAATGAGCCCCATAACTCTTGGTACCAAGTGGGCTTACTAAGCCAATAGATATTCCAAGTTGAGGTCAAAACCAACATGCAGATGCCTGGGCCTCAATTACTTGTTCACTTCCACAACCACTGATGATCCCTATATAGCCCTTATGAAGCTCCTATATAATCTGTATATCCCCCTAACAGGGGTAGGTTTGAAAATAGTTTTCGTATCATGTTTGTTACCCTCAATTCCTATATAACCTTTGAAGGCAATAACAATGTAATTTTTATAGGGTCCTCAACCCTATCCTAATCACCTCGTGGATGTAGAGCAGGTCAGACAATACTGGGTTGCTGTAAAGGAACTCAAATGAAGTTACTGACTGTAATAGGGAAAACCCTATTATTGGCTGTATACCCTACCCATATTTTGGTAACTTCGTTGAAGTTTCTTAACAACAAGCCAGTATAGTGAACTGTTGTTGCAGCAGCTGCATGTGCTAGGAAGACATGTCCAGGCCAAGTCCTTGGCAACTTGGGGCCGAAGATGTCGTAGCTTCAATACCCTTTCAGACGAAGTAGTCGTGGCAATATCCAACCCAGAACGCAAACGTTGAATCCTGAATGGTGCGCGGGGAGGGGGTGGGGTGGGGTGGGGTTGGGGGGTCAAGGGGTGGAGGGGGTTAAGAACAAATCGTGCTTGCTGGACACCCTGTTCCATTTGGGGGGTCAATCAAGTAATGTTTTTTTTGGGCCGATAAAGTCTGGGGATGGTCTGTGATGAGGCCAGAGTGCTTTATGGTTTCAAAAAGCTAGACCTACCCCTACTTGCAGGGTCACGGGGACTAATTAAGTAGGTTAAACGTGGGATAACTAGGGTTACTATACGGGTTATAATATCAAGGCCGGGCTCTGTTACCTTTGGAACCTGGAATCTGATGCCACCAAGAAACCGTCGGTGTCTGATTAAACCGCTTCCTCGAACAGGCTAGGCAATCAAATTCCAAAGGAGTTGTCCAACATCATCAAACGTCAACATGCTCCTAAACCCCAAACAAACCCCTATGAACCTAAAACCCCAAACCCTAAACCCTCAACAGGATAAGTGCCCGGCCGCAGCCCGGAGACAAGGTCAAGTTGTCCAAGGCGCCTGGGGCATTAGAGGGCCCCAGCATGGCTGAAGTAGAATCTATAAAGGGTTTGTTGTCATTCCTGAGGGTTTGGGAGGGCGGATTTGTGATTTTGAAGTGATTAGAATTATGAGATTAAGGAAGCTTGGGAAGCCTAAGCGATGGTAAGTTTATACGCGCTTGAGGGTTTAGGGAAGAGGGTTTATGGTTTAGGGTTTTAAGGAGGTTTCCCGTCCCAAGATTAGTGGGACCTTTAAAGGGGTTTATAGGAGCTATATAGAGTTTATCGGGTTTAGGGATTAGCGTGTAAGGTTTCCAAACATTAGGGTGAGGTTTTTGGTAGAGTATGTTTGGGTCTATATCGAGGTCGGCCTTTTTTGGGAAACTACCAGAATCCTTATTTTAGAAGCCTGTGCCTGAACATCTACAAATGCTCGTCCCCTTCATAATGGTAGATGTGCAGACTAATGAACCCCCAAACGTTATTCTAGTTTAAGTATCCAGGCCCCTGAAGTAAGGTACAGCATGCTGGGAATTTCCAGGGAGGCAGGCTAGGTGGCCATATGAGGGTCTGTCTTCCACCTCCCAAAACCTTGGTTCTCCTGACCAGTCAGGTAGATCCAGGCTCACGTATGTGTGGTTTCAACGGTGGTTCCACGAAGAGGAGAGCCCTCGATCTGAGACTCTCAAAGGTGTAGCCTCGCCATCCTCCAGGCTAAGTGTTATGCGATTGGTTGGTGCTTGTAGTCTGATAAGTCTTGTTGCGCATGCTGTCATTCTGTTCTATTGCGATCAGGCGTACAAACAGTTCGACGGTGAAGATGGCTGCTTGAAGCCGGGTACCCTCCTGAGCTTCAACCGCCAGCTGTGCAGGAGCGGAGCCACCGGCAAGGTTTTAGCTAGCTGTACGCGACTAGACAGAGTGAGCAATTCAGCATGAAGAGTACGGCCTGAATCAGCCCCTGCTGTGCAAACCACAGTTTCGCTTCCCGACAGGATCAGTCCGTAAAATGCAGTAATCTGAAGAGCGCTGCCCCAAAATGGCCTATGCACTTAAATTGCTATAATAGCTTGAGCGAGCCGAACAAGTACTACAAGTGTTGACATTCGCAGACAGCTTCGTGGCTTCAAAAGCTAAACACAACAGACGCGGCCTTTTTCATGGTAGGTCCTTGAAGGCAACCATCTCTGCATAGACAGGCGCTACAGAAGAAGGGGAGCCTACGGAGGGTAGCTAAAAACCAGGACCCTCCTTGTACCCTTCAAACGTGGGTATATTGGGTCCCTGTTTAGGATATATAGAGGGTAGAAGGAGGGTCTAGGAAGATGTGTTTTTAGCCATCCCAACCCTTATCATAAGGACCTTATAGCCATAGGGTCCCAATTCAATGGGGTTGGGGGTACTAAACCCTAGACCCTAAACCCTGTAGAGGGTAGAAGGAGGGCCTAAATAAAGAGCAACGGTCACAAGGGGCAGGCAGGGGAAATGAAGGTGAAGACCTAGCTGAAAGCTGCAGTGGGTTTAGGGTGTAGGGTCAGGAACACAGTTTCTACTAGGTTGGGTTATAGACCCCTTAAGCAGATAGAATATGGGGTATATGGGGATCTTATTATAATATGCCCAAAGCCATATTCTATCTACTTAAGGGGGACCATAGATGTACCCGTCTGAGGCCAAGTGGGCACCCTTGTAGAGGACGACCGCCTCAGCCTCAGCAATCCCTTGTGTGGGGGGTTCAGCACAGTCATTCCCAGGGAGGGCCTTTGGAAGCATGAAGTTGGTTTGACAGTTGCAGTGAAGGGAACTTCAATTCAGTTACCAAAACACGGGTATATAAGAATTAGGGTTTCCTTATCACAGTAGCTTGACTTAAGTTCCTCAACAGCAACCCAGTTGTATGCCATGTGTAAAGCAAACAGTGGCAGGCTTGCGTGGGGAAGTTTAATTTCATGAAGGTGCGCTTGAGTTCGCATCTGGCAGATAAGGCAAACTTGGCGGGGACGAGTGAGGTTTCATTTCTCCAGAAAGAGTTTCCCAAACTCTGCCTTCGACATCTTCGTGTTACTGCCTCACGGGGGGGTCGTCCAAGGCGGGTAGCAGCAGGTACTCGAGAACCATGTTCTAGGTTACTTACCCCGTTGGACCACCTCCGGCTTGATTTACTGGTGCTTAAGGGAGAGCGGGGGAGTGGATCCCTATAATAATCCGTACATATATTCACTCCCCCTTCCCCCTTTAGCACCAGTAGGTAAGGGCACGGTAGTGATAGGCGTTTTCTCCCGGTGTGCACCAAGGCGTTTGCTGAAGCACGACACCAGGTCCGAACAGACGTCAAGTACAATGATCTGAATTGCTGTTAGGCAACTTAAATTAAGTTAATTACCATACTGGGTATGTATAGTAATTGATATGGCTCGCCCTATAGTAGCTTTAATTAAGTTCCTTAACGGCAGCCAAGTAATTCAAATTCCAGAGGTGGGTCCTGTGCTCTTCGAGATCAGTTGAAGTAGGGTATTACTATGGTTCTTGGTGAAAGCGCATCGGGCCATAGGCTTCCTCAGGACTACTGGGTGGACCTCACATAAACATATGGATCTTCTAGCTTGCGGTCCAGATCAACCACCCTGAAGCTCCCTTCGCTAAATCGAAAGTCCCAGCTCGAACTCTACGGTTTATGGTCTAGGGCTCAAACAAATCCTTTTGACCCCAAAGCCTTTCTTTTCGAATCTCAATTACGTCCTGCTGAGGAACCAGCTGTCCGTTCCTGGTTGAGGGCCCCAATGGCTGTACCCACTGGTACAACGACGGGGCCATCATCGCCTTTGCCTTACTTGAGTTGCATTTGGAAAAGGTTCCTACAGAGCTTTTTCCATTCAGATTATCAAGTTAAATGCCTGCGGGCTATTTGTATTCTAGTGAGCCGGGACAGGACAGCATCGAGAGACAGTGAATGAAGGCAGGCCTAGGTGCGGCCCATGCATTCTTAAGTGGGAAGCCCTGCTTGAAAAGCTACGACTGCTTCGCGCAGACGCTGCCTGAGGTTGTGAACAAGGATGACAAGGAGCTCCTGACGCCTCTTGGGGACATGTCAGCGCCTTGGGAGATCATCCAAAGGAGAAAGCAGTAGACTGAGTAGGCCTGGCTTAGCCAATAGCCTCCGAAGAGAAGATGTAATGCTCCCCTCAACCGCTTTTACAGTCCTTGTGGAGTCCCAGACCCAAACAACAGAGGAGATATAGGGGATATATTTTTGAAGGTCTTAGGGTTTAGGGAGTCGGGATCCAAGTAGCCCAATGTAGACAACATCTACAGACTTGAGGGTCCAATTGTAGATGTTATTTGCCTACTTGGACCCCTAGACGGTTTAGGGTTTGTGGTTTCATGATATATTGCCTCAATAGGGAGAGAAAATGCAATCAGCTAGATTATAGCCCATTTGGGGAAAACTGTAAAATGCAGTGGTATCTAGACAAGAACCAGGTATAATTAAAGCAAGATAACCACATTGTTCAGATCCCAGTGCGGCCATCTTTCCTTGTTGCAACCCTAAACCCACAACCCTAAACCCTAAAACCTACACCCGAAACCCTGTGCTGGACAGGTTCGAGGGTGTGGCTCTGCTGCGCTTCCCAGTGCGCCAGGAACTCATGTCTTCTCACTGTTGAAGTACTTGCTTCAAGCAGGTTATTGATGTGGCACGTGTAGATGTGATGCTGCCATTGTCACTGTTTTTTAACTGCTGTTTTGGTTGACTCACCTACTGTTCCCTCCTTCTCTCTGAGTGGTCTTGAGGTCAATAGTTCAGCGGAACAGAGCGGATTAGAAGTGGCTGAGGGCTTTAGAAAAGCAACTTTGAGCCTCTTCAGGCTGCCAGTCTTTAGCGGGCCTGTTGGTCATTGCGGAAGTAAGGGTACCAACAAGAAGGCTCACCAGGTAGAAAGTACCATGGGGTGGCTGTTGCATGGAATTATCCTGGAAGTCTTAGGCAACCCCGAAACCACAAGCCTCAAGCCCTAAGATACTCCACCTGGTCAAGATACTTCTGCGCGGGCTCTTCACCCCCTGCCACAACAATGCCCGCGGAACTATGCAATAAAGTAGCATAGAACGTTACGTGTGCCTCAATCTGGTCTCGAAATTCCATACAGGCCCTTACACTACTTCCCACACATTTGGTACTTAACTGTATTTTGGAGACTTCCAACAAATCATGGGCCCCTCTTGGGGGTCGCAAAACCAATGATTACCTTTTTGGGGGATTATATTGGGGCCCTCTATTCATGGAAATCCTAAACCCCAAAACCCTGAAGCCTGTCTTTGGAAGCTAAAAACCTTAAACCCCAAACTATCCTAAACCTTAAATCCTAAACTATTCCAAACCTTACACCCCAAATCCTCTAGCCAATTCAAACGCAGACTCCCAGGTGAGGGCACTTGGTATGCGGAGCTTGAGGTGAGCAAACTCGGAAAGCTGGGGGCCTAATGCATGGTACACCGGTTTAGGGTTCAGGGTCTATAGGGTTTAGAGTTTAGGGTTTAGGGTTTGGGGTTTGGGGGGGTGATTTTAGAGCATACCTGGAGCCGCGCAGTATGCAGAATGTTTTGATTCCGTTTAAGGTTTTAAGGTTTAGGGCCATGTTTGAAGCTACTTTTGAGGTCCAGGTGGGGTGTAGAGTGTAGGGTGGGGAGGGCTCGGTAGCAAAAGCTCGTGTTATAAGCGGCAATATCCTCTCTAGATCCAAAACAGACCCAGAGAGAAGCAACATTGGAACCTCGCTGATATATATATATATACACATATAAATACATGTGGATCCCAGGCAGAACTGTTGTTTCCAAGCGAATCCAGCTTGTGCGCTTTAACTTGTGTGGCTTGCTTGACCGTTTTGAGTCTGAAGTCCCTACTTAAAACCGTTCAAAAAGCTTGCCACTTTTCGTCTGACAGCAATCACTTCGCGCCATACCGGACACGCGCAGAAACACCCTTCCCTGAGTGTGGCAGAGCCTTGAAAAGTGAGACCTTACCTCTTCACCAATCACGCGACCTTTGAGATCTTTGTGCCAGCAGCTGGACACCTCCCCCCACCTTACACCCTTTGTGCGGAACCAATCTTAGGCGAGGATTTTACAGTGTAGAGGTTGGGTTGTCCCATGAAAGAAGAGTTAGCCACTGGGTTCCGCAATGGTAACTTTTGACACAGAGCACCACCTGCAGAAGCTGAAAGCCCTCACAAAAAAACCTTCAAATTCCGAAGTCCCACAACCAACAGCTGAGTAGTATTTTGTTTTCGGTGCTATGTTACCAATATAGAATAAGAGTATATCCTTCTTGTGGGTAGAGTAGTTTATATACAGAATATCGACTTACTTTGGTCGACCACAGAAAAAGCTTCTGACTTGAACCTCGGCGCATGCTGCAGAAGCCTGCAGACGTGCAAGAGCATGGTTTCTTGTACTTGCTTACGACTTAAGCTGGCTGCGCTTGCTTGGACACCTTGTCATGGTTTTGTGACTCCCTAGCCTTGAAACCTAAATTCTGACCCCTAAACCCTGAATCCTAACCTAAACCCTGCGGCCCATCAGGTCCCAGCCATGTGTGGGATGGGGCCTCCAGTGCGCTGGCTCAGCTGCGCCAGCTCTAGGTTTAACACATTTCGTGTTTATCTTTATCGTGCTTTAAGGTTCAGGGCTCAGGGTTTAGGGGTAAGTTCTGAGGACATGACAAAATCTGAAGATGCTACCTACTTTGGGCCCTAAAGTCTATCAATAGTACCTGGCTTGGGCCACTTGGGCTTCCGCTTGCTGCTTTATTGCTCACGTCACTGCAAGCACCTCCCTTGCGACCTAGGCACCGGAATTGCGCAGTTTTGCCTAGCCTTATTACAGAAGTTTAGGTGCAGCGCCCTGCGCAGTTCCTCACTTAATGCTAGCAACGTTTTAAAACAGGGGGTGGTAATCGTAATGAAATTCCCTTGGCCAGATAACATCCCTAGAATCCCAAGAATTAGGATTCATGATTTGATGGTTATTCCGAGCCACGGTTTTGACAGCTAATTTATACTGTACCGTAGAGTTCGAGGGGATGATAATCCAGAGCAAGGCTGACAATAAAATCAAAATAACAAAAACAGCCCAACAATCCATCAAAAGCATGGCTCAACAAGTTGAAATCAAAGTACATTCGTTTCATGCTCCTCTTCCTCATCCTACTCGTACACTTCCGACGACGACTACTACCACCACCACTAGCTACAGTACTATTGACTAGAAGGAACTCGCCGAACTACCATTTTCCCTCGAGCAGACAGAGTCGGAAGAAGTTGAAGCGTCAAACCAATCACTCAAACTAGACAGCGCAGCCATCCTCAAATGCAGGGAGGTCACCAGATGTCCTTCGCAGTGCATGGCCACAACTCTACTTGGAGGGTCATGGAGACTCAGTAAGTAGGTAAATCACTTAAAATCTCATCCCCTCTGTTTGGGCCTCGCAGCTAGCCAAGCCCCGCCACCCGCCACACCCGCGAGCTGCCCGTAGGAAGACGGGGTCTCCAAAGATCCTGCGCCTGATGGCGATCGGGGGCAAGAGCGCCGCATCTTGGCTTCGTTTGGGCAGTCGGTACTTTGCCTCAACAAGGGAGGGCTATGAGACATACCCAACAGCTTCCTTTGTGCAACTTATCCAAAGGTTCAAAGGTCACATACTTGCCCGCATGAGTTACCGGGAACATGTTGGCAAGGTTGCTTCTGGCTGCTTGTAGTGCCAAGCTGAAGATGTCTAAGCCGAAGGATCATGCATCATGCCCCCTGGGAACTTCTCGCTTTGGAGTTGCATAGCGTGACCTGGCAGGGGCATCTTTCAGAGCGCGAGAGCACGTGTAGCAGCCTGTGTAGGTTTACAAAAGCCGAAAGCGAGGACTTGGATGAAGACACGTCATCAGATAAGCAACAAAGCAGGATTGACAGCTGCGAAGTCCTGCCATGACCGGGCGTGCCGCAATCCTAAGATACCTCAGCGTGCCCCTGATCCTGCAGGGAGCCCCATCTTACCCCAAGCCTGTGACACCCTACAAGTCGCAAACAATGCTTAGGTGAAGCTGGACTTGGGCACCTTGTCTGCAGCTTTGAGGGACGGCGCCAGATGCCATGCGAGCGGCTCCCTTGTGGGGTTAGCTTATGGCAGGCTCCGCAAAGGACTCAATCAATCATTCAGGGTTCCTGTAATGTGCATAGATTGAAGTAGGTCTCAGGTATAGGTGGTTCATGAGCGCATGAAAAATGTAGGGGCAGTAACAAAGATCTGGTCCCTCAACTTCAGCGACTGAACCTGTAAGCCGACCCTGCAATCAGGATGCGACATCTATCTGTAACGGAAAAAGCTAGACTGTTCACAGCGCGGGTGCGTCCTAGCTCAGCAGAATGATGAGGCAAATACGCTTCCAACAACTGTTTTTATAGCGTAGTCTTTCTTATTGTCGCTGCGGCTGTTTCCTCAGTGCTTTTGGCAAGCGGTGCGGGAGTATGAACAATTGTTAAGCATACTACTTGCTGACATTGCTGGCATCATTTACTCAGAGGCCTACGTACCATGCTCTGCAACAATACTCAACCGGAACCCTACACTGGTACTCGCAATCCTCCACTTGCTGTTCTTGTTTTGCACTCAGTGGTTGTCTTGTGAAATGGTATTCTGTTGCAGGGGCTGTTGTATAGGGGTTCCGTATGAACGTACAAACAGATTACATGCACGTACTTTTGGCAGCGGATATGCGGAGCACAAACGTAGATGGCTCTTGCTGCTGTGCTGGTCACGTTCCTGGTTCCTAGTAAAGAAACGGAGTAGCCCCATGTATTCCCAATGCCATAGTAGTTTCCTTGTTCTCTTTCACTCCCTGAACCGCATGCAATCCCTAAACCCTGAATAGTAGTTCCCAATTGCCTTTCCAGTCCTTCATTCCTGGCAAACACCCTTTAAACCTTAGATATTCCTCGAATCATATACCCTCAGTCTCCAAGTTATGTCCTTGTCCTGCTGCACCATGCCCTGATCACTAAGAACCGCAGACCTTACACCCTAAACAACTGCCTCAAGTGTATGTTCAATCCCCTATGCGCGCAACTTGCAAGTGGTAGGTGAAGGGGCGCCACCCCGAAAAAAGAGCAAGAAGAAGTCGGACGGCTATGGATTTATCATGTTTGAGGGTTTCGAAGTTTGACGATGAGGTTTTGTGTGTTTGAATTGAGAGTTTAATTTAAGGGTTGAAGGGTTCAAAATACGGGCTCAAGGGTTTCAGATTGTAGTGTATGTGTAGGCATTTCTTTGAACTGGGGGCAGTTTTGCGCTGCTCTGGGGAGGGTGTAAAGGTTGGAGGGATGCGAACCCTAAACCCTAAACCCTATAATTATGTCAAAAACATTGTAGTTTCGATGTTCTTTTCCATTATCCTTATAATATAACCCAATATATATGTATACTCTAAACCCTTGGAGCAGGTGTTATTGTATGGGCTGCTATTTGGGAGTTTTGTAAAGTTTGTGATACTTTGTATTGTTTCTTACGTGAGGCGTCCACACGTGGTTGAACCGTTTTTCTGGGACCGGCACTTTTGCAGAGGATGCTTTTGGTTTGAGTTTGGAAGTTCCAGTGATGAGTTGCGTTTCTTGTCCGCTCAGCGTGCACAGTGATGAAAGGGAATTGATAGGCTCAGGTCCACATGATGTGCCTTGCTGCTAAGACATCCTGAGTCCGGGGCTAGCCTGAACCTTAAAACCTCAAACCGCGAAGCCCCCCAAATCCCTCAACCAAAAGCCATAAACCCATAAACTCTAAACCCCAACCCTGAACCCCAGGCCCTAAACCCTAAACCCTATATAAACCCTGAACCCTAAACCCCAAACCCTAAACCCAATGTAAACCCTAAACCCTGAACCCCAAACCCTAGCCCCTAAACACTCCAGAACTTGTTTTACCATAGGCCTATTACTATTACTATATTATTACTATTACTATTATTACTTTTATTACTATTACTTTTATTACTATTTCTGTTACTATTACTATTACTATTACTATTACTATTACTATTACTATTAGTATGATTATTATTAACTATTACCACTGCTATAGCTGCAGGATGAGGATGAAGATGGACAGGAGGAGGCCATGATGCAAACGTGGCGTGAACGAGGGTTGGGGTTCAGGGTTCAGGGTTTAGGGTTTGAGGTTTAGGGTTTGGGGCTTTAGGATTTAGGGTTCAGGATTTAGGATTGTAGGGTTTGAGGTTCAGGGCTTGGGGTGTAAGGGGAGTAGGGTTTAGGTTGGCGGCTTGGAGAACTGGAGTTTAAGGCTTGGTGCGGAATGGTGAATCTTAGGAAGCGTGCGGCCACTCGTCGGCTGCTATCTTCCCCAAGTCTTGCCCTATACCCTAACATAACCCCAATGTAACCCCAACAAAACCCTAATATAACCCCAATTGCTAATTATTCTTCATCTGCTTTCTCCAGGACCCTGCTTTGTTATTTGAAGCCTCAAGTCCCTGACGGTCATTCGCACGTCGAGTCAAGATGCACCCTATCCCTGAGGGTCCAAGGACCCAAATAAAAGGTTTGTTTTTTATTTATAACATTAATGGTATTTGGGCCTTGGACCCTTAGGGTTTAGCATTACTGAACTTCAGCCGCCCCAACCAACAACAACTGCCACAAGAGAAACCGAGACATGCCTTGACCCCGCGAAATGCAGCAGCTTACTAAGGCATTGGCGCTCCCCCAAGTCTTGGCCAAAACAGCAAGTATAACCCCAATATAACCTATAACCCCAATAGAACCCTAATCAAAGCCTAATACAGAGTGGCAGCGGCGAGATCCTGCAGCCTTGTTTTGCTCCTGGTCATGCAGACTATCCTGGTTTCAGAAGGCTAGCTGATATTGGTGAACCACAGCCACCTTGACAACGCAATGCAATTTAGTTGGTAACTTACCTGTCCAGTAGGTAACCTTCAACGGTTTTAGGATAATGTAATACCCAGTATAAACCAAAAACTTTAGACGCCCTCAATAATGCTAAGCAACCAAAGCAATTCTCATGGCAGTAAGCATCGGTAAGCATGGTCAAGCTCAGAAGTACTGCATCTCAGCACTGTCCATGGCCTTACACCCCATAGCCCAGCGGGTCCATGTACCCAATAATTAGGTACTTGGGTTTTGGGTACTAGTAGTTGAAGTATAGGTCTTGGGTAAGTATATGCTTATCAGGTACTTGGACCCTTAGAGTAATTCCATGAACGCAAGCAACGTGTAGATTCCAGAGCACAAGCTTGCCATGTATTTGAGAATGTGCAAGCCGTCGCTGCAGCAGGATGAGTATATACTAAGGCCCCGAAGGCGTTCCCATACAACTACTTTTACTTTAGGTACGCCATAGCTAAGTGGACCCTCAGGGCCTTGGGGCTATAGCCATGAAGTGCTGGCGCATGCTGCTTTGCGCATGCTTCTGGCGGTGCCATGCATCTTCGCGGGAAGCGCGGCAGAAGGTAGGGGCAAACTGAAGAGTTGTTAATGTACGGAAGAGTTGTTAATGTAGGAACTTGAACAAGCATTATTATGGTCTCTGCATGGGTTTATCTAAGATTTTTTGTGAGCTATAGTACAAACTCCTTAAAGGGGGGGTTATATAGAGGATTGTACTAGGCTCATATAGCAAAACTGGAGACTCAAATGGAACAGCAAACGGAAAATTAATTGGAGCCTGCTTGAATAGTCACTTCAGAGGCATGATTTCCAATGTAATGGTCCTGGGTTCCTTATAGAGTTTATGGTATAGAGTACCTTGAATAGCCCGCAATGATACTAGCATGTGTTCCAGGACCCTAATTGTACCATTTACATGCGGGTATCTGGTCCCTATTTAGGTATAATATAGAGGCTAGAAAGAAGGTCTAGGTTTACTCTTATAAAGTATGCGCTGCAAGGGCTGCAATAGTCAAGTGGTCTTCAGTGTCTGGTAGGTGGCAGAAGCTTGCTCCCACGGGTCTTGCATCAGCTACTTGTTGTTTAGCGAACAGGTAGGGATAGCTAGCAGCTGGCAGTTCCGATTTTCTCTGATTGGGCTTACGCATTGACCTTGACCAACTATGCAGGATTACCCCAGCCTGTCAACGCCCAAACCTTGGAAATGCCTAAACTTCCTAAGCCATGGATGCTAGAGACGGCTGCGGCGCTTGCTTCAAACTCTCCATGTCAAGACTCGTAGAATCACACAAGAGATTGCTTCTTTGCTTCTCGGCCCACACCGAGTGCAGACCCGTTATGACAGACATGCTTCCAGCTTCCTGTCTTGCCGGCGTCTGCAAGACTATGGTGGGGTTGCATTTACTGTCAGCATGAGTACTGTAAGTCTAATAAAGGCCCAGAATTCCTTGATCACCGTTTACCCAGCCCTGTCTGAGGTGAATCTCCTCCGGTCCGCATAATCCTCGCAGAAGCCCGACCTAATCCTTCATAACCTAACGTAATCCCCAAGTCGTAGCACTAAACCCTGAACTCTGAAATGGGACGAGGTGGAGCGACTGCTGCGGGATCTCGTTCGCCCCGGGAGAGGAGAAGCTGAAGAAGGCCGGAGCAAAAACCGCTAAATGAGGGTTTGTACAGTTTACGTAGGCTTCTTGGGTTCAGGGGAGATGAGCTTTCCTGGATATTTTGTCATGGAGCCAAGCTGCCAATATTCATTTGAGCTACAGTCTAAACTCCTTAAAGGGGGTTATATAGGGGATTATATAAGGGGCTACTATAGGGGTTATTAAGGGGGATACTAGGAGTTTAGACAATGGCTCATTTATGCAATCCCTGTTTCTTTTCCATGTTTCAGTAGACCCGGCATTATTGATATCGTGGTGCCTGTTGAGGCGCGTGGTGCAAGCACACTACTTTACGTTCAGTTGGGAATTGCTGCATCCAAATTCTCTACGGTTCAACCACGTTTTTTAGGAGCTACTGTCTCTAGCGTCGGCACTGTGAATATGCAGGAGTCATCATCAATCATCAAGGATTGGCTGGGATTTCCTTCGCAGAAACTTCCATACTATTGAGAGGGCAGGAGGGTTTCAAGTTCGAGGGGCACTTCAATTAAGACTGGTTGGAGTCACGGCTGTGGGGTCCAGGAGTGGCGAAAGCAGGACTCTTTCCAAGTTCTTCCCACATGTTTGCAGCTTGCTGCATGGCTGGTTGTTTGAGGATTTTGCTGCGGACGAGGCTTGCATGGATCGGGATTGGAGGTTTTTCATTGCGTAATTAGCCTCAGAACATATCAGAGTGTCCACAAAGTCCTCAGGGTCTCCTCTTGCCTGCTCAGCCTTTAATTAGTTGTAGTAGGTTTTGGGTTTAGGGTTTAGGGTTTAGGGGTAGCAGCATCATTCCTATCTATCCCCCCAATCTGTCTGTGCAACAACCTATCGAACAAATATGTGGAATGTACTGGTCTGATCATATATCAATGTCTTCAGCGACTTCACTCTAAACCCTAAACCCTCATCATACAAGCCTTCAGGGAGAGGGCGGGGTGCATGGCTAGGAGATGGCCAGTCCATAGCTGTGGGCTGTTTGCATCTTCTGCTAGGTCGGGTCCTTGCTCCTATGTAGTCTGTAGAAGTACGTATATCCAGAAAGCTAGAGTAGGCTAGCAACGAAAGACGGAGACCCCTCTTGACAATCTATTCTGCGCAGCTACATAACCTACCTGTTATAGTCCCCAGTAAGTAGATAGAATATGGGGTATATGGGGATCTTATTACCCGAAGCCATATTCTATCTACGCAAGGTGGACTATAACTTGACAATGGGGAGCTGGAGTCCCTGGAATAGCAAACGCCCATGGTTTCTCCTAATCCTTCCCCCCTAAGGCTAGCCTTGAATTAAGATTTAATAGCCAAAAAAAAAGCTTTTTGGGGAACCATGGGAGGGAAAGACAAGTTGGCTCGGGACACTCAGGACTTGGCTTCGCTGCGCTGAAGAAGGACTTTCGGCTGTTTAACGGCTTGGCGTTGAGGGTTGGACACGCTGTTGGGCATGATTTATTTTGTTGCAGTAAGAGGTTTTGCGAAAGGTCTGGGGATGTGTCCATGACGGCGCCCTTGCCTTTTGAACCGCCATTTGCCTGATCAACCACTGTTGAAATTTGTCTACCATGCCCGAAAAATGGGTAGGGTATAAGCTAGGTGGACTCCCCACCCAGTAATAGTGACTATAAGGAATTTTCAGGATTATCTCAAAGTCCTCATATCTTCCTATAAAGATATATGGGTTCACGTAGCCCTGTCAAGAGCTTCTTCTCTCGGTTCCAATCCCACAGCCGCCGGCCCGAACCCAGCAGAGGAGCCCCAAAGCTTGCCAGCCACCTATGATTGGGTTGCTGTTGAGGAACGTAAATTAAGTCACCATGATGGGTACGTGTAGTAATTAACATGGCTTCCCCACATAGTAACTTCAATTCAGTTCCTTAACATCAACCCAGCCAGCCTATGATACCCTACGAAAACTCCCAAAGCCCATGGTTTTCTCAATGGAAGTAGAATATATATGGGTTGTATATGGGGAAGTAGTATGCATTGGCTAAGTACGCCCTCTCTAAGTACTTGGGAGGCCTTGAAAAACCCTAGGGAAACACTCTAAACTCCAGCACCCCAAAACCCTAAACCCTAAAAAAACACCTTAAACTCCAGGACCTGGAGGCTAACGGAGTCCTTGGCACGCTGGCCATGCTCCACTATTTCGGCGTGGCGGATGCCCAGGGTGAGTTTCGGCTGCCAGGAGGTCAACAAGCTGCAGTGGAGGGTTTAGCGAGTTTTCTATATAGTAGTTTCCATTTTCTTTTCCACTATCCCAATATGTCCCCAATATCACCCCTAAACCCTAAACCTATAATAACCCCTAAGCCCTAAACCTATAATACCCCTAAACCCTAAAGCTATAATAACCCCAAAACCCTAAACCTATAATAACCCTCCTGATTTAAGGCTAGAGCAAGGTGGGTTTCTAGTGCAAGACCTTCTGAGCGTGTAGCAGGGATTTTTAGGGGCCTTCAGAATTGGATGTGGTTACTTTGTAGTAGACTGGTTCCGAAGGGCCCGGACGGGGTTCCCATATAAGCCCCTACCTTCGGGCCAACGTATGTACTGTTGAAGTGTGTTGCTTACGATGGAGCACTAGTCATCAGAATGCAGGCCTGTTTTGCAGAGTTGGCAGGGTTGTTCTCCAAAATCATTGGCCAATGCGATAGAGCAACTGGTAGTTTTGGGGGGCAAAAGTAGACGTCAGTCATCCTACAAACTGCCAACAGAAGCGAATGGGCCTCGGACGCAAGCATTTGAGGCATTGAGACATGGGATATTGTCTGTGTAAGATTGAAACCATGGGCCCGTAGTATGGCCCTTAACCCCCTTAGATACATATTGCATACCCTATATATAACCTTACGGGTCTTTGGAATTCCCCTAAAAGGCCCAAGGGCGCATAAGATGTCAAACCTTACAGGTTTGGAGATTGCTAAAGGATGGTTTCTGCAAGGATTGCTTTTAGTAAGCAGCCTCAAACCAACTCGTTAAGATTGGGGGAGCGTCATGGCTATGACAGTTGCTAAAAGTCAAAATACACTTGGTGGTTTCTCGAAATATGGGGGACCCTAATATTATAGACCCCAAAAAGGTATGATCGTCATTATAGGTAATCCCCCGAAACGGTACCCCTTATTTTGGGAAATGCCCACTGGTTTCTTTGGTGCGGGGTAGCGGGGAGACTGCTGGTCTTTGCTAAGATGTCGGTCTGCTCAGAGACTCGCAGCCCGGGCAGATGAGACACCAGACCCTTCAGACTGGGCCGCTGCTAAGGAAATTTAAGTTACTATATTGAGGAAACCGTATTAGTCTCTATATATACTCGTTATGGTAACTTAACTTAAGTTCCTTATTAGCAGCAACCCAACAAAACAAACTGCTTATGTTCCTCCTGGACACAATCACAACCTCTCACCCCCGCCATCTTAAACCTTCTGACCATTTCGTGCTCCAAGACCCCGAGTCTGGAATACTTCCATCCAACCATCGCAGCCCGGAACGTGGAGGTCTTGATACTGAAGCTCTGCACCCAAAGTTTGCTGGCCCTGTAGTGAACCTCCAAGCATTACTGGGTTGCTGTTGAGGAGCTTAAATTAAGTTACCATGAATATGTAGAAATAGTAGGAAACATTTCCTAAAACGTGCGTTCCTTAACAGCAATCCAGTCAGGCACTATTAGCGCGCTACACAGCAGGCCCCTGTCAAAACCCTGCATCACTACGCCGAGCGCGAACCTCCGAAACCCTGAGCAATGTCACTGCACCCTAGGTAATCTTCCTTTCCAGATGAAATCTTCTCGGGCCGTTTAAAACACCTCGAAACCCATAACTCCCCCCACCACATCCACCACCGCCGCCGCAACAACCATCACCATTACCATCCAAAAGGCTCCCAAGTGTAGCCCTTCTTGGCAGGCTTCCCACGGGACGCTGCAGCAGCGCGCAGGTACCTCGCAAAGGCTGTGACTACGCCGAGGGGCACAGAGGACCTCGTGAGGCTTCATTTTGTAGAGTAAAGCTGGGGCAGCTAGGGCTGAGGGTTCGGGGCTTAGGAAATTCAGCGCCCTTAGCTTGGGGTTGTTGAAGGTAAGTTTTGAAGTTGCGGGCTTGGGTGGTCTCATCAAGCTTGGGGCGGGGCAAGGGTAATTGGATAGTTCTGCATAGAAGTAGGAAAACCATCGGTCCAAATGTAGTTGGGTTATTTATCTAAAAATCACTGTCGAGCTTTCACGTTCAAGTACAGTTGGAGCAGTCAGGCAGTTAAGTTCCTTAGATCCCTATATTGTATTCCCCCGGTGTCCATTTCATGTTCCATGTTCTTTTCCATTTCAGTCTCCATTCTCGGGGTAACATGCCCCCGCTTTATCCCTATATACCCCTTCAAAGGGACCTAGGGAGTCCATTTCATTTTCCATGTTCTTGTCCATTTGATTCTCCATTGTAGGGGTTAGGCCGTCGACATAATCCCAATAATCTAGTAGTTTCCATTTTTCCATTATCCCTAGGAGTCCAGGTTGCAACATTGACATTTGGAACATGGGCTTAGAGAGCCTGAGGGGATTTGGGCTAAAGTGTGGCTTCTGGCTGGGACAGAAGCTATACCTGGACCCCAAAATCTGTAAAATAGTGGCCTTTATAGTGGCTAGTATGGGTTTAGGGCCATTATTTTGCAAACTCTTGGGGTTTAGGTAGGAAAAAGGGTTCAGGGTCCGGGCTTTTGCCTGATCAAGAGTACCCTTCTGCCCCATAACACAAATGAAGACAGGACCCCTGGAGTTTCACGATGCTTGGCCTGCTGCTTTCTGTCGGGAGCCCCGAGGCATGGGTTGATTTTTCTTGGTGGGTCATAGTTGGATAGCCACACAACAAAGTTCGACTGCGAGTGTTTCTTTGAGAGCTGGGAAATGGCCAACTTCCATCAAGGCGATTAGGCATCGGCAAGTAGTTAAGGAGTTCTATATCTGATGGCCTGGATGTCCTTGAAGTGCTGCCTGTTTATAGGTTTGCAGTACAGTACTTCTTTAAACTTTGAGTAGCCGCTGCCCAGGTGGCCCAGCTTGAGCTGAAGGTGGTGGATGGGCCGCAAGTTGTGGTGGTGAACCCAGAGGTCCTCCTCTCTGAGACCAGGACTGGGGCCAAGACACATGCAAGGGCCCAGAAGGAGGTCTTCGATCATATCGGTGCTGCTTTCTGGGAGGCTGCGGAGCGTAAGGAGCCTCTGGGG
The DNA here is from genome assembly GCA_905231905.1 of Symbiodinium pilosum. NCBI lineage: Eukaryota > Dinophyceae > Suessiales > Symbiodiniaceae > Symbiodinium > Symbiodinium pilosum. Next base: position 4,925 of record CAJNIZ010003149.1, on the reverse strand, counting down.
AGCATCGTGTTTGCCTCGCTTGTGCGCCGTGGACTGACAGAAGTTCCTATCTCCTGGACGAAGCCAGACGGTTCGCATCACTACTCATTGCTGCGCCGCGTCCCGGATCTCCTGGGGGGCAAGCTAGATACAGCCTCCGAGCGCGCATGCCGCGCACTGAGTACCCTGGTAAATCCTGCAAAAGAGGCTTCCACTAACGAGGAGCCTCTACTTGATAAGGCTGCCTTAACCTGGAGGGCCTGGCGTCATCGTGAACGGAGGCTGCCCAGCGATGAAGATTGGCAGCAGACAAAGGAGTACGTGGATGCCGTGAAGCACGGAGCCGAGGTCATGCAAGAGCCTCAAAGCATGCGGGAACTTGCGGCTTTGCACTTCCAGGGGCACACGGAGGCAAAACTGGTTCAGAACAAGACCCTGGCAGAAAGCTACTGGACACGAGCGGCCCGTGAAGGTGACGTCTGGTCTGCCTGGCACGCTGCCCTGAGCTACCTACGCGATGACAAGGTTGAAGAGGCTGCGCCTTACATCGATATGGTGGGCAACTCCTCTGCCGCACCTTTGGCTTTCATGGCACTCCACTTCAAATTTCGTTTGGGAATTGGGCAGAGCAAAGATCCTGCCCAAGCTGGGCAGTTCCTCAAGGCGGCTGCTGACTTTGGCAATTCCAATGCCCAGCTCATCCTGGCACACTCCTACATGGGTTACACGCATGGCAACATGGATGGAATATACCCACCAGGTGGTCCAGACAAGGCCTTAGCCTTGGTCTACTACAAGGTCGCAGCTGCAAATGGACGCCTCGTCCCCAAGCTCAATGCAGGTCTGCTTATTGCGCAGGGAGCAGATCCCGCAATCCCCGAGCGAAATGCTCAGTGTGCTGTAGCATATCGTGAGCTTGCTGAGGTCATCCATGCAGCTCATCCAAGTGCACACCTGCTGTTTGCCCATGCGCGCAGGGCTTTCGTGCTAGGAGACACGCTGGGAGCTCGTCTGCGGTTCGCCCTGCTGAGTGATGCTGGATTCCTGATGGCTCATTTGAACTCCGCTTGGCTTTGGGACCAGGATGCCCGCAGACAGGCATCCTTCTGGGATCGGTGGACGGCCCCAAGCCAGGGCACCTCCCCAGTCGCACTAGCCTACTACATTCGAGCGGCCGCTGCAGGGCATGTGCCATCCATGACAGAGGTGTCGATGCGATTGCTGAAAGAGGCTGACCGGGCCAACGAGCCCAGCTCGCGACAGCATTTGCAGCATTTGCAGCATCTGCAGGCTGCGGCTTACCGGTGGACGGCTTTAGCTGCTGAGCGGGGAGACGGCCGCGCAACCTTCGACCAGGCCTACCTTCTTCAGTTTGGCATCGGCACTCAACGGGACGAGCAATTGGCGAACAAGCTCTATGGCAAGCTGCTGGGAGGAGGCAGCGGCTGGCCCGCACGCGTAGCAGCACTGAGCTGGCTTGGGCTAACCGCAGCCCGCGGATACTTTCTGAAAGCTTGGGATGGCCTTCGGCCTTTGCTGGGTTCCTGGGCATCCCTAACACTCCTGCAGTGGTGGCCTGGGTCTGCGCAGGTGCAGGGGGTTACCTCCCCAGACTCTGGCAGACAAGTGACCAGAACTTCTCAGGGACGGAAGACTTGCAGTGCGCAAGCTTCTGGCGGCTTGGAAGCAGATTGTGGGGTAGTTGGTGTATTGTGCCAGCCTGACGCTTTGTAGCGTATAAACTGAGCCGACAGCGGCCATGACCATCCATGACCCTGAGGGTCCAAGTAGCTACGTAGTAAACCCTAAAACAGTTCCATCGGAACCCCTTTTGGGTCTTGTAAGTACATACTACAGCTACATGGACCTTTTGCCAACCTGGTATTTGGCTGTAGAGCGGCGCGTGTCTTTGGGATTTATTCAGCCAGGAGACGAGGTCCACATGTCACACATCAAGTCGATTTGGCATTTCCAGAAATAGCCGGACCCCAATATAGACCCCAACATACTATGCAAGACCATGGGGACCCCCGAAAAATTCCACTACTTTATGGAACCTCCAATGTGTGCCATTAACTTAACAGTGATTTGTTCTGCCAGACTGTCTCAAATCATACTGTCGAGACTTGGGTTTACTGCACCGCAGAAACCTGTTTTATGACTCAGTTCGAAGCGTCACTATTCCTAGCTTGGTCGTCTTGAGCTAGGGCAAGCTGTAGCGGCAGGCCATGTCGCATTGACTGACAAACACTTGTCTCTCAAGCGGTTGCAGTCGAGGTGGCTATGTTGTTTCCGGCCGCCTCATCTTTTGGAGATGTCTTCGGGCAACATAGTCCCGCCTTTGAAGGCAGTACTCGCTCGGTGGGGTGGCAATATGAGCTTGGTCATCCTGCCGGTAATGGACAGCCACTTCTTGACGTTACTGGCAGTCGGGAGTGGTTTGAGCTTGTCGTCACGGATATGGCGTGGACCAGGACATGCAGGACCTAAGTTGGCTCCTCCAAGGCTCTTTGCTGTAGTGGTTCAAGTGTCCCATCATCAGACTGCAGGGTTGCGATGTAGGCGCTGTACCTGATTGCTGTCGACTCCTGCGCCTGCAGCCCCCGAACTCGACGCGACCTGAGCAGCGGACCAGTCGTAAGTGGCGCGAGGATGTGCAGTGGCTGTCAGTGAAGACTTGAACATGCGGTAAGATGCGATGCGAAAGTTTCAAAACTGGTGTGTATACCATCTTGAGTCGGGGCCTCCATCATCCCTTTTCACATTCCTCACGCATCCCTAGTGTCCTGAGAAAGTCCTCTATCACATCACATCGGCTTAGAACCATGAATCATTGATCATGGCCCAGGACCTTTCCAAGGACTGGCTTACGGAGCAGCCTAAGCTGTTGCCAATATTGTGGTCCCAGATACCTTCTCTGACTCTAGTAAGTATAGGAAACCTCAAGTACACAAAATGATCTTGGCTTTTTTTTGAGGCCCCTACATCGCTCGGGCGTGAGCTTACCGACGTTTGTCTTCTTGTGCAACTCGAAGCCCGTAATTAAGCTAAAGCCTTGGACCTGGACCTTCCTATTAAGATTATTCTTGTTACTACCTGAACCCCAAAAGTATGTAAAATAATAGCCCTAAATCACCAAAAGCAGCCAAAAAGGCTATAATTCTACATACTTTGGGGGTCCAGGTCTTATTTTCACTACTATGACTGTTATTCGAAATATTGTTACTATTACTATTACGTTTGTTCTTAGTATTGTTAGTACTATCGCTCTTAGCATGGGACCTCAGATGCAGATGCCCTGGGTCTTGGAGCTTGAAATCAAGTGGTGGCCGCGTGGCACGGTGTAGAGTGATCCTCAGAGCCCTTACATCGCTGCTTGCACACGGGGTAGCCTGGCGTGTAATCCCTGTGGACAGCCTTGCCATTTGAGTAGTATCTTATTTGGGGATATGGTACCCAATATAGAGTAAGATTCTATCCTCCTTTTGGGGTATAGTAGTTTATATAAAGAATATAATCTTACTGGGTTTAACCACCAAAAAAACCACGACTCACTTGCCAGGATAAGAAGGAAGACGAAGGAGAGGAGGGTGAGCATCCCAAGGAGGAAGACGAGGCAGAAGAAGGCAAGGAAGGAATTTGCCCTAAGGGTCCATGTACCTAATAATTGGGTCCCCTTTAAAGGGGATTTATAGGGGTATATAGGGATATATAGGGTTTAGGGTATTTACGGTTTAGGGTTCAGGGTCCATGTACCCAATAATTTGGTACTTGGGATTTGGGTAATAGCAATTATGGTACAGGTTTTGGGTAGGTATATGATTATTAGGTACTTGGACCTTAGGGTTTGAGGATTGGGGCTCAGGGGTGTACCTCCGGAAGTTAGATGCCCCAAGGTTTAGGCGGTTAGACAGTGGTTTGGGACCCCAGAAGAAAGTCCACGGCGCGAGATACTGCAAATCAAGTTGAGGAGGCGGAGTCACGTATGGGAGTTTTTCTGACCCTGAAGCAGATAGCTATTAACGTACACGCTGTTAATCCCATGTATACAAGACCAATATCACCGGTGGGGTGCACGATTCTGTGAGGAATTCCGATGTTACGCACGGTAGAGACTAGCAGTCTGGTCTTGCAATCAAATTAAGGTATGCTGGTCAGAGACCGAAGTGCAGGGGTGTTCATTGTGTTTGGGATTGTGTATGCAAGGTTTGGGGTGTGGAGCTGTGAGTCATGACGACATGAACCAGCCGCGCTCGTGCACACAGAGCTGTATTCTGGCTTGCTGCTACGGAACTTAATTTAGTTACTTTACTATAGAATGAGGAGATCCGATTCTTTAATATATATATATATACATATACATATATATATATATTCTGGTAACCTATATCAAGTTCCTTAACAGCAACCGAGTATTTCCTGGCGTGAGGAGCTGAGGCCGCCGTGTGGGGCTTTTCCGCCTGGAAAGAATGCAGACTAGTTTCCGTGTCATGTTCCATGTTCTTTGCCCCTCAGGGTCCAAGGACCCAAATAATAGGGTTTTAGGGCCCAAATACCCTTGAAAAGATAGTATTTGGGCCCTGAAAACAAAGTACTTGGGTCCTTGGACCGTTAGGGTGCCATTTCATTCTTCATTCCGACGCTAAAAATTAGGAGGGAGCGGGCATTTTACTCGTCTCAGATATCGAGAATCATGAGGCTTAGGATGCTGGGTGCCAATAAGGTTTAGAGTTTGGCTAATTCCACAACCCTAAACCCTAATCCCCAACATAACCTTATATGACCCTATCTAAGCCTATATAACCCTATGTAACCTTATATAACACTATATGACCCCATGTATCACCTCGTATAACCCCTACAAAATCCTATAAAACCGCTATATCCTCTTCAAAGGGACCAACACCACCGTGCAAGCCCCGTTTTTTTTTTTTTTTAGGGTTTAG
>CAJNIZ010003148.1:0-24302 GCA_905231905.1 Symbiodinium pilosum | reverse complement strand
CTTGGCAAGACTGGTCCGGATGGGAGGAGGAAGATTGGCCTGGGCTCACTTACCAGAGGCCACCGAACTGGCCACGGTTGCCGGCTCCGGCGCAACCTCCTCAGCGGCAGCGAGCTCAGCGGCAAGTGCATGCTAAGCCTCCGTCCTGGCAGACTGTCGCTTGGAAGCCCCGGCTTGCCGATTGGAAGTCTGACAAGGCGAGCGACGTCAACTTAGTTCAGGGCCAGCTTGAGCTTTCTTTGGCACTTGACAACACTCCTGCAGTTCCGTTGCTGGTGTTGGCCCAGGGTGTCGACGACTTCAAGGAGTGCGTGGGCATCGCAGAGGGCGAGCGCAATGCTATGATCACTATTCTGCTTCCGGCGGACCACCACTGGCCCGAGGACGACATCAACCATCGGCCGGCCACCAACAGGATTCCGGGCAACTTCCAGCGGTCCTTGCAGGTGAGGAGTTGCTACATCAAAACCTTTTCGAGTGGCTCGCCTGTGCTGGTGACCAAGCAGCAGGTCGCTACGGCCTCTATTGCTGCCTACAAGGCCAAAGCCGGGACCCGCCATCGTGATGGATGGGTGTTGCGCCTCGTGTGTCCTTGGAAGTTCCATGGCTCCGCCCAGGACTGGAAAAAGGTCGTGGCCAACCCTGGCCGTGCTGCGCGAGACTGGGCTACCTTTGCCATCCATTCACATAAGGAGCTGGGTGACACCTTCAAGTTCGAGCTCCTGGACGGCGACAAGGCTAGTGCACAGCTCCGGGGCCTCATGCGGGTCACGAAGGAGGAAGCGGCCGCTTCCCTTCTCAAAGCCAGTGGGCAAGCTGATGACCTCGGCCGTTGTTGGTTTGTTGAGCCCGTCCATGGTGACATCCAGGCTACTCATCAAGGAGTTCTTTGGCATGATTGGCAAGCCGAGGAGACCTGGCCTGAGTACCTTCAGAGGGCTGTGCGTCTTTCGGACCAGGGTGTTGTGCTTGGGCGGGTCCAGTTGGGCTCCAGAGTTCCGAAGGATGACAAGCGCTTGGCCGACAAGGTTTCGACATGGAGGTGTCCTCGTCACTGGACCGGCGAGATGGTCTGCGACCTCTTCGCCTCGCTCGGCTTCCGGAATGCCGATGTGTTCCAAAAGTGCAACCGTGGGCCTGAGGTGGATTGGGTCATTCGAGCCATTGCGCCCAATGCCAACGACCTCTTTCAGCCGAGTGTGAGCGATGGCGATGGCAACCAGACTGAGATTGCCATAGTCAGGGAAGCCCGGCGGCGTCATCGTTATGGTTCGGCCGTTGACCTCAAGCGCGAGCACAACGTTACCTACCGTCACGTGCCTAGGGACAAGCCCGGGAAGGTCAGGGAGAAGCGAGTGGCTGCCACCCGGCCTGCTGTGGACCTGGATGGTGATGCGGCTATGCAGTCTGCCCCTGGTGCTGAGGAGCAGGAGCCCAAGCGGCCCAAGAAGGCCCTGAAGTTTCTGCTGGAAAAGCTTCCAAGGCTTCTGCTTGGTTCCTTGAGGGCGCCAAGCGCGTCAACAACGAGGGGCGGGGCGACTGCCTGTTCCATGCTTTGGCTGATGGACTCAAGGTCCATGCCCCCGAACAACAAGCTTCGGCACGCTCGGTGAGGGCCTTCTTGCACGCCTGGATGACCAAGCACAAGGAGGAGTATGCTGCCCTTTGGGACGGAGTCAAGGCTGGCGTGGCCAACAAGGAGGCGGCTCCTGACTGGAAGGGTGGCTTCGACGACTACCTCAACGACATTCGCATGGCTGGCACCTATGGATGCTACCTTGAGCTCGTTGCTGCGGCCCATGCTTGTCCTTGATGCCAATGGTCAGGTCACGGTCTTCTCCCATGGAGGCAAGGAGAAGGAGCTCTGCCTTTTCTATGACCCCAAGGTGCCCCACTATGAGTACCTTGCTGGTTCTGTTCAGGATGAGTTGAGATTTTGGGGCTCGCCGCACCGCTCCACTCGAGGATGTGGAGGTGGCTCCTTGAAGCTCGCTGACTTTGCTTCTTCTGCTTCTTCTTTAAGGTTGTCTGCCTTTGCCAGTGCACCGGCCTCGCGGAAAAGGACCAGGGAGAAGGACAGCCAGCCGCCGCCATCCAAGCGCAGGGCTGGCTCTGCTGAGAGTGACCGACTCTGTCTCCGTGACTTTGCTTCTGCTGCTCCTTCTGCTGTTCCTGATGGTGGGGCTGGCGCCCCTTCAAGCTGGACTCCCAAGGCTGCTGAGCTTCGTCACCTTCGTGCTCCTGAACTTGCGTCTGGCTCGAGTGGGCTCGCTGCCTTCGCCTCGGCTGTCAACGACAACCCTGACCAGGACCTTGTAGGATGCCTGCCTGAGTGTGATCCTGTCTGTCCTGACAAGCCCGCGTCATCTCGGAGGTGGCCAAAATCCAAGTACGAGGTGGAGGGAGGCTTCCGCTTTGAGTGTGAGATGTGCCCGTGGGTTTCGGAGCACGATACCCGCCACAGGGCGGCCGTTGCTGCGACTACGCATTACAAGCGGGTCCACCCGGAGAGGCCGCGAAGAAAGTGCACTCCTCGGGCTCTGAGGCCCCAGCTAGTGAATGCAGGCGACCACCCTGGGGAGCTTCGATGGAGTTGCCCCTACTGCTCCAAAGGCTGGCTCCTTAAGGATGTCGATGGCTGCCCCAACACGCTCCTCATCAAGTGGCGAGCTGAGCATCGGCATGAGCATCGCCCTCGGGTTTCCGATGCCAACTGGAGGAAGGCTTTGTCACGTCAAAGGCAGACCTCGCAGTTTCGTGCGGCCAGGAGGGTCGACATGCTCAACAAGTTCACCGCTGTCCCTAGCCGAATCTCGGACATGAAGAAGGCGGGCTTTGACATCTTCACTTGGCCCCAGCTTGTGCCTCACTCGGCCTCTAACGCCAGGGGTGCCAAACGATTACAGATGCTTCGAGCATGGAAGTGCGCCAAGTGCCATGCCACCTTTCGGGAGAAGCGTGGCGCCAATGAACATCGATGTGGCGGACCCAGGTGTATTCCGGTCGCCACGGCCAAGCGGAGAATTGCAAAGCTTCGGGCCGCAAGGCGGTGGGCTGATGCTCACCCTGACCATCATGGCCTTGCTGCTGCGGACCTTCATTCTACTTTCGACGCTGCTTTGCAGATTTTGGAGGCGGAGCCTGGCCTTCGCAAGTGAATTTCGCTGTGCTACTTTCAACGTGCCGGCGGTGGTGGGTAAGCTGCCGCTGCTCTTCCAAATGCTGGACTTGTATGGGGTCCAGGTTGTGGCCCTGCAAGAAGTTTCTATCAATTTGCCGACTCGGCAAAGGTTCCGCAACGTGTGCCGACAACATGGCTTCAACGTTGTCTTTGGTGGGCTGGATGAGGCTGGTGTCACGAAGGTCGCTTTGCTCTCTTCACTGCCCATCTCGGAATTTGTTTGTGAGTCTCCATGCCCTGATCGTATAGCTTGTGGTGCGGTTGAACTTCGGTTTGGAGCTGGCTCAGAGATCGCTTATACAAAGCTTTTGGTCTCTTCAGTCTATGCTCATGCATGCGATGAGGTTGCTCGTGAGTCCTTCCTCAAGGATTGCCTCCGGAGTTTTTCTTTGTTGAGTACCCGATGGCTGGCCTTGGGCGACTTCAACCTGGAGGTCGAGGATCCTGCTTTGGCTCCTTACTTGGCCTCGGGTGCTGTTCATTGCCTCGACCAATATTTTCCTGAGCTCCCTGAGGCCACGCGTCGTGATGGTCATAGACGTATTGACTTCGGGCTTGCTCATCCAGCTCTTGTTGCTGTACAGAGGGTCCAGTCTGTCGACGTGGACTTCGGCATGTCTGACCACGATCTCGTGGCTTATGGCTTTGAAGTTGGAGACATCGATGTGGGTTCCTACAAGCCCCACCGCCCCCCCTTCTTCGAGGCCCGTGGGAGGGATGCACTCCCTGACTGTGATGCTGAGCTGCTACGAGCTGTTCGTCGCCTCCTTGATGGGGGAGCGGTTGATCAGGCTTGGACTTTGCTCTCGGACCTTGCTGAGGACCAACTCTGCTCTGACTTTGGCAGGGGTGTGTGCAGGCGTTCTTCTCAGTGGCGCCCTACCACCTTGTCCAAATGCTCCAAGGCAGCCGTTGCTCCGGAGTCTGTTCACTTGATCAGGCTCCGCCGCTTTCATCGCCGTCTTCTTCATTTGGGTCGGCGCCCTCACGAAGATCAGCTTCGGGCCCGCACTCAGCGTGATGCGGATCACTTCCGGGCTATTTTGCGTGCTGCTACAGGTCACCACTGTGGCCTCCCTAGCCGACCTGATCGGCTTGCTGAGCTTGCAGCTGTTGTCGACTCCATCATCAAGGATGAGGAGAAGGAAGTGCGGGACCACCGCCTCAAGGCCTGGAAAGCTCGCGTGTGCCTTGCCCCGGACAAACAGCGCACCTGGGTGAAGACTCATGCCCAAGCTCATGTCAAGGAGATGCGCTCCGCCGGGCCCTCTCCTACCTTGGGTGGCGTCACTGCTGCTGCGATTCATCCCGCCCGCGTAGTTCTTGAGCAACAAGCGGAGTGGACTAGCTACTGGAGGCAGCGGCCCGGACTTGGCATTGACCTCGGCTTCCGCTCCCTGTTGGCCGATGTCCCGGTCCCTGATGGCGAGATCCTCGAGGTTGCCGTCACCGTTGAGGAGTTTCAGTTGGCCATGCGAGCCATGACCAGCAAAGCAGCTGGCCCTGACAAATGGGATGCGGGCCACCTTCTCCAGATGGGTCCCGGCTGGTGGACTGGCGCTACGGAGATTTGGAATCACTGCCTCACCACAGGGGACATTCCGCAGCGCTGGATGGAGGCCAGGGTCATCCTTATACCCAAGCCCATGGGCGGTCATCGACCTTTGGCGGTCGCATCGGTGCTGTGGAGAGCGGGGGCTAGAGCCACGCTTAAGCACCTCAAGCCTTGGATTGATAGCTGGGCCGCTTGTCACCTGTTCGGAGGCTTGCCTTCCCGTGGCGCTGAGGATGCCTTGCACTGGATTTATCATGGTTTGGTCCGGGCCCGTGAGGATGGCATCGCACTTCGCCAGGACATCCACCGCTACTTCGACAGCATTGACTTCGAGCAGGGCCTGGCCGTCCTTGATCACCTTCGTGCCCCAGCCTCTGTGACGAGGCTCCTTCGGACCTTCTATGCCCGAGGTTCCAGGATTTTTGCTGTTGGACCTTTCCAAGGCGACGACTGGCAACGTGGCTTTCAGCGTGGCGTACTCCAAGGCTGTCCTTTGTCGCCTTTGGTTGGTGCGGCGGTGATGCTCCCTTGGCTTCACCAAGAATGCGCGGTCTACATGGATGACAGGGTGCTTTGGGCATCCGAGCCGTCTAGCGGCGCACAGCTTCGACTGGCCTTGGATCGGACCGAGCTTTTTGACCGCGTCTTTGGCTTTAGATGCCGGCCTTCTAAGTGTGGCATCGCTGCTTCTTCGGGCGGGGCTGTAGCTGACTTCGGCCTTGACCACTTGGAGTACCCCTTTGACACTAAGTTTGCTGTGCTGGGAGTTGTCTTTGACTTTTGCGACCTCAGCCTAGTGCAGATGCTCAACTTTGACATCGACATCGTGCTGGCCCGCATCACGGACATCACCCGCGTCGTGAAGTCTTGGAGTGCTCGCTTTGCTTTGCTGAGGACGCTGGTGGTGCCTGTCTTTACTTGGGCAGCTGGTGTGACCACCCTCCCTGCAGGTGATGTCTCCAGGATCCGGAACGCCATCCTCGGCTCCTTCGGTACTCAGCTTCCTCCAGATGTGCCTTGGGGACCGTTCTTTGAGATTCTTGGTTGGCAGGTGGAGCCCACCTTTGCGCTGGTGGCGGCCGCCATCAGAGCTGCCACGAGGTGCCAGGCTGCTGCTAAGGCTTGGCTTGAGAATGCTCCTCTGCACTTTGCGGCCAGCACTTGGCCTAAGGCGCTCCATGACCTTGGCTGGGGCGTGTCGGCCGATGCGACTTGCATCCTTCGCCCTGGTGAGAATGGCACTTGGCGAAAGTTCCATTTGGGCCAGGATTGCTTTGGCTGCGTCTTTGGCTGGCTCACTGAAGCTCGGCGAGCTGCTTCCTACTTTGCTTCTGCGAGGGTGCGCAAGGTTCTCCACAGAGCCCCTGACCCGGAGTTTCCTTTGGCGCAGGGACTGCAGTTGCCGCTTCCTGGAGGCGGTATCCCCTGCTATGGAGGCCATAGGTTGTGCGCTCTCCAGGCCTCGGACGACCGGGAGCTTTTCTTGGCTTCGCTTGCCGTCGGCTGCAACTGGTGGCACTTTCACCGCGGCTCCAAAGCTCCTCGTGGTGACCCTCTTCGACTTTGTGCTTGCGGTGGCTTCACTCCTTCGAGGCCGCACTTGGTTTGGGTCTGTCCCCACACTGCTGAGGCCAGGGAGGGGGTTCAGCCTCCTGCTGATAGAGGCGAGGAAAGACTCTTTGCAAAGGCCATTCCTCCTCGACCCGCCCCTCCTGGTGGAGTTCCTGAAGGCTTGCAGCTGCAGCTTGCTGACTGCGTTGAGCGCAAACTGAGAGAGGATTCTTGCCTCTTTATCGCCACGGACGGCTCTGCCATTGACGAGGTCGCTGCTTTTGCTGTGGTAGTGCCCGACTGCCCTCCGTTTGTCTCTGGCCTGGACACGGAGGCCCAGACCGCGTACCGAGCTGAGGTTGACGCCGCTACCTTCACCCTGGAGGCTGCTGCACTTGCTACGAGCCGGCTGGTTGGTCTTCGTGCTTACATCGTCATTGTGATCGATTGCCAGGCTGCTATCACGACTTTGAAGGGTGGTGGCAAATCGCCCAATCTTGCTCGCCGTGCCCACGATGCTTTGTGCCGACTTCGTGCCCTGGCTGAAGTTGAGGTCTTCTGGATTCCCGCTCACGACAAGATCAAGTCCGGATGGGTGCCACATCGTCTTGCTTCTGAAGGCTGGCTTTGTGGTCTCAACGACGCCGCAGACAAGGCTGCTCGGGCAGAGGCTAGCAGACTGCTTCGTGGATCTCAGCTACAGCGCTGGCTCAGGCTTCGTGAAGATGCTGTTAAGTGGGAGGCTGCCGCCATCAAGGCAGCCGCTGCGACCGCTAAGGTCGCCAGGGCCTGGTGGTGGGCGGCGTGAGCCGCCGTGGAGTCGCTAGGGGGTTTCGGCCGCACCCTGCGATTCGCTTCAAACAGTTTACCCCATCTAACCCCTTGATATTCCTGTAAGAGGCGGAAATGCAGCACTTCTGAAAAGTGCCAAGAATTCTTGGCAGTGACCGAAATAGCTGGCACTTTGTAAAGTGGACGATAAATCCTGGCACCAGAGGCGGTCCAGGTAGATATTATAGGTGCCGTAATAGAATCTATTTCCAACAGGGGCCCATAATTTTGGAACAACTAATATGCTCAGGCATGTTCAATGCATGCTCAATGCCTACAGCTGACTGAAACCCTACAGCTGACTGAAACCCTAAACCCTGAACTATGGGCAACCTGATTTGCATTTGGTATCGACGCCGTGAAAGTGGGCCATAATACAGGTGCCTGTCTAATTAGCATATAGGATTCTGGGGTATCTTGTTTCGTAGGTACATACGGATCCTCTGGGGAAGTCTTGGCAGTCGTGTAGGCTTCTACAGTATACTTGTCAAGAAAGCTTAAACTCCACACAGAAAGCTCCCCCAGGCGAAGTTTCAATTCTCTGCAGATCATGTAAGTGTGTCTCCACATTTTGTGCCTCGCCCACAACACACGCCTTTCACAGGACTTTTGTAAGGCTATCCGCCTAGTAGTTAAGGTTTCCCTTGATCTGATTATTCTCGTTGCTTAGCTGCCCAGTCACATGTTTGTACCCGAGAACCCTAGTGCTGCAAGCACCTAGCCGAGTAATTTTACGCCGCAGACCACTACCTGCAGGGAAACTTTCTGTGCTCTGAAGTGGTACCGATCGTGATTTTTTGTATTGAAGTGTTGTTTTCACATGCTGCTGGCTCCAAACAGGCGAAGGTGATTGTAATGTGAAGATATTCTATGCGTAATGTTTTCACGGGTTGAAAGAGCAACTCGTTCTTTTCTTTCCGAGTTTCCGAACCTGTTGCCCGCTCTTAGGGCTGCGCTTCTGCTGTAGTACGGCGGATGTGAAGCCGCAGCTTCCGCAAAACTGCGCTGGGACATTGTTAAATACAACGCAACGTGTTGTGGAGACCATGAATTGGGTAGCAGTCTGTCAGGGATACTCCAGCCCCCAATAGAAATCAGGAACCTATACTGGATAGTTCAACCATCAAACACTCATGATTCAATAGGGTAAGGGGCTTTCGGTTTTTCCCCATAGTTGTGAAAATGCTTGTTGTTGTTTTTTTGCTGGGGCCCAGAAACCTTAAACCAGAAACGCTCAACTCTAAACCCTTCCAGATCATTTTGCTGACCTGGCAACGATGACCCAGCGCAGCCCTTTCACAGCACCGAAAGAGCATGCAGCAGCGCATGGCAGTCAGAAGGTATCCTAGTGCGTACGACGAAGTGGAGGAGGGAATATTTGCGCTGTTATACATTCATATACATACACAATCATACACATATATACGTACCTTTGTATGTATGTCTATATTTACATATATATATATACATATACAGCTCGATATCTACATATATATATATTTTTATTTATACACGCATGCATGTGTGTATTATATGTAAATATGCGTGTACAGACATATTTACATATGCAGACTGGTGCGTCACAGTGGATATTTAGGAGTTCAGTCCTCACCCCTGCGTATAAGCCAGTAAGTCGGAGAACAGTTCGGGGCGTGAAACTGAAATCCTGGCGGTTGGGATTGAAAAGGGTTTAGGATTGCGGGTTTAGGGTTTAGTGTAGCAAATTGAAGAAGCACCAATACGACGGGCCCAAATGTATTGTGTAAGTGTGGTAGATGTCACCTGAAGAAAACCTCGCAATAATGTTGGCAAGTATGAAGGCTTCCGTACATCGCAATCCCAATAAGCTACCTTGTTACTGAAGCGCGCTTTCCGATTTATGTTCCACTCGCTTCGCCATTGTTCTGTTGAATCAGGTGTGTACAGTACTTGACGTTTGTTGAGGGTTTCAGGTTCTGGCAATGCGTAGTAATGACCCAAAGTGGACTTCCCTACACTCTCATACACGTTTACAAGACCCGGAAACATGGATTATATTTATAATACCACTCCAGAGTATCGCAAGCTTCAACTGGAACAACCGCAAAGGATCATCATGTTTGGAGAGCTCCTTCCCTTGGGGTTTAGGGGTTTAGCGTTTAGGGTTTAGGGTTTAGGGTGATTGATGAGTAGCTCCCTGGTGCCATGGTGAAAGTGAGAATCTGGCGCTTGTTAAATGAAGCTTGTCAACATATAGGGTAGTTTCGCAAAATAAGGGGACCCCCAATAGGGTAACTAACCCCCAATTTTGGGAAACCCCCATATATGAAACTAGATATCGACTTCTGGGTAATCGGAGTCAGTAAGTTAAGTTTGGCAAGCTCTCATTCGGTGGAGGCCGAGAACAGCCATGTCGTTGCTGCAATGCCCTATTCTGTAGGGGAGTTCAAATGGTCGCTAGGATCCCTCAAAGGTCCAAGTACCCAAATACCCACATGTCATGCATAGTCCAAGTGTTCTTTTCACCTAGAGCCCTGTTATTTGATTACTTGGACCGGTAGAACCACAGCGCTATAAGTGGGTACAACTCAGCCAGGCGCTGCAGCAGCTGCAAGCTAGCTGTTGTCCATTCGAGTAGTATTCTCATCGGTCTACTATAGTCCGCTATACAGAGTGAGATTTACAGTATCCCCCCATGTCCCCCGGGCCTGAAGATTGAACAAGTATGAGATACCCTGTGTTCATAAACGCCCATATAGCAGCGCAGCGTGCTAGGTCTCAAGCCACTGATTGCCTGGCCTGAGTTCAGTAGCATAGGATGAGCCTCATAGAGTCCAACCCCGCGGCAAAATGGGCGTTGATTTGGCAAACAGGCGGAGCTGGTTTAGGGTGATCAGTGGAGAGCACGCTGTAGTTGCCGCGGCGGCAGCAGCAGCAGCGTCTACCGGGTGATGGTACAAAAAAAGTGCAATTAGTTGCAAGCCATTCCTGTTGGGATCCTTTTGCTTAAGCAGAGTGATGAAAGCCGAGCTGCAGGTTGTGAGGCGGTTAGCGCTCAGGTTCTAGACATTTTGTTACGTTGACTGATTGTTGTAGGCCTTCCCCAAACTGTGCAGCCATACCGGAGGGCTGCTAATCCTATCTTTATCTAGAGACTCTTCTGGGTCCCCAAATAGAATTGGCACATCTCTATAAACTCAGGTGGCAGTGCCGGCAGGGGCATATCATTACGGCTTATACTGGGGTTCAAAGTAACCAAACATTGGGAGATGAGGCCCCAAATAAATTGAATGGCTTTAGCTGTCTTAAACCTTGATATTCGGAAATCTTACCCCTATAAAGTAGCTAGAACACAGGAGCCCTGGTACCTTCTTATAGACCTCCTCAGTTCAACCTAAGAACATTTCACTTCATGCTGGCTTCGAATCATGGTGTGGGATTATCCCACGACATTCAAAGGGTCTCTACCCAAGGGATCCAATGTAGTTCCTTTTTGGGTCTGTTATGTTTTTTTGGTAAGGGGTTATATAATATACTACCCAAAAAGGAATTACATAGAAGGGTCTGGGTAGAGACCTCCCATTTTCGGAAATGCCCCTGGGCCCTAGAGGATACACTGTGGGGCCAGGGTCCTGCGCGAAAGCCGAAGAAGCACCACCCCTTGGAATTCCATCTAAGGTTTACAACATGTTTTTGCAGCAGCCATTTGTGCTGACTGGTCGGGGTAGCAACAAAGGTCAACAGAGTAGATAGTCTACCTTTGGTTGGAGGCTCTTTTGAGTTTGTATGTCTACTTAGTAACAGAGATTATGGGCTTCAGAATAATACTCTTTTTTGGGAATGGTAGGTAGATGCACTGTGTAAGTTCAGAGATCATCCACGTGTGTTAATCCGAGACACAGCTGATGGCAGCGACACACTGCGTTTTTGCTACGTGCCTTGGCTGCCTTGGACCCAATCCAAAAATCAATCCAATAATCCGAGGCCACGCCCATGAAGAGAGCAAACTTTGTACTTTAAGCACCGGAAACTGGAAGCCAAAGAGCTTTGAGCCCAAAGGGCCCTTGGCAGTACTTGTTGCAGAGACTTCAGGGCTTGAAAGATGTAATTCGGTGAACCTCAACCCTAAGCCCCATGTATCCCTCTGCCCAAGTTTTTATGTCAGTGTCCATTTTGCCTCCCTAATCCTTTTCGCCCTAAACCTTTTAAATCCCCACGTCCATGTGCTGGTTCAGCGCCTTAAGGTTCCTAATGGACACGACTTCTTCTCAACAACCGTACAATCACCACTACCAAGGTACACATAATAGCACCATTGCCTCGCCTTCAGACCTTGAGTGAGCTGTTCGGGCACTCAGGAGCTTTAAGCTTCATAGTTTACGCTCTGACCGTAAGGGTTTGGGGTTTAGGGTCTAGGGTTTAGGGCTTAGGGTTTAGGGTCTAGGATTTAGGGTTCAGGGTTTAGGGTCTAGGGTTAAAGGGTTTAGGGTTTAGCTATTCGTCCTCATTGCGGTTTCTTTCCACGTCAGATCTGAAACCAGCAGCTGCCCGCGGCCCAATCCTAATCAGACAACGGATGCGCACAGAATCACTACTCAAGCCACAAGCTCCGAACTATCCTCATTCCTTTCAACGCCACACCTTCAGCTCCAAAGCCCGTAAACCCCGCACGCCTTAGTGGCCCATGGCTTCCCGATACCTCAAGCCTCAACCCAAAAGCCAGATCCCGAAATCTCAAACCTACTGTTAATACGAAAAGTCCTGCATGACCCTATCATACTTGAGGCCCAGAATTCCCAAGGTATAAGGTACTTAGGGTCATGCAGGAGTTTTAGTATCACCCTGCCCCTACATGCCACAATATAATCCCATATAATCCAAATTCCAATGTCATGTTGCATTTTCTTTTCCATTTCATTCTCCATCACTGTGGATACTATCCCTAAACCCTACGTATAGAATCCGCCCTAGGTATCCACCGTAACATAACATTTTTATGGGTTAAGGAACCTGGGAGCGTTGAGTTGGACTGCATAGAATTAGTCTTAGGGCTTGGGGCTCAATCCCAAAACCTAATTAAATAGGCACCTCAGAACCCCAATCCATAAACCCTAAACCCTAAACCCTAAAGATTAAACCACTCCAACCCCAAAGACCTTGACACCCCATGCCCCAAAGACCCTGAGACTTCATCCTTTTAACCCAGGAATCATGCAGCGATGGCCGGCATCACCAGGGATCTCTTTGCCTGGGAAACAGGCTGCGAGCTGCAAACTGCCCAGGTACGCGGGGGTTTGAGGTTCAGCCTTCAGGGTTTGGGGTGGAGGGTTTCAGTGCGTTTCTTGTAAGCCCAATTACTTACCCACAACTTTGTAGGAATGACCCCTCCGGTATATTCCAGAAAGCTATACATAAAGCTAAAGGTAATTGGGTTTCAGGTAGGCTGGTTCAGGCTGCAGGAGTACCGAGGAAGATGGGCTAGGGGTTTCGCTGCCCTGGAGTACTACACTGGCCAAACAGCCATGAAACTGAGATAGAGCCCTGAATTGCACAGTCTACACGCTTTTCGGGAACGTGTGTCTGGGAGTTTCCGCAATTGTGGGGCCCACTGTAGACCCCGGTGCTATATGACCCTGCGTATTGGGATCCCCAAGCAGAGAGTCCTAATATGAGAACAGGAGCTGCAAAGGCCTGGCAAGCATTTGCGTATGCTTGCGATGCACTTCATGGAAGTTTGGAAGGTCCGAAAACGTAAGCCCCAAACCCCAAACCGGGGTAACGGGGAAACATGTATTTTACTGTGCATCTGCGGCTCTACCCTACGCATCCAAATGCTGTGCCACGTTTCATGGGTGTAGAGTCTAGGCATGTTTAGGCTTTGGGCATTCACAGCTGAATTTTGGTATGCCACTTAGAGTCCCAGGTTAGCATTCAAACAAAAGATAGACTGGCAATGGTTGCCGTGCATGTTGGAATTCTTCTACACCTCAAAGCCCAAGTATGCTGAGGCTCAATCCCACATCCCAGACAGGCCATAATCCTGCCCCTGAAACTGAAAACCCTTACTTAACCCCTAAACCCTACCCCCTGAAGTATTAAACCCTACCCTACCCTACACCCTATAAACCCTAAACCCTGAAACTTCACCCCTAAACCATAAACCGCCGGGAAGGTTCAGCGGTTTCATTTCTCAGAGAATGCGGAGCTGGACTTTGCAGCCCTGGAAAGTGAACTACGCCAGCATCCTTGCAAACTATTTAGAGTTCAGTGCGTACCCAAATCCTTAACCCGTAAACCTTAAACCCTAAACCCTGTAAAGCCCGAAACCTAAACCCTAAATCCTAAACCGCCGGTGTTGAAGAGCTTAGGGCTTCCGAGAATCAGGATGCAGGTATGCTTTTTGTGGGCAAGGGCTTAGCGTTTAGAATCTAGGGTTTAGGCAGGTCTAGGGTCTAGGGTTTAGCGAGATGCCTGGTTTTAGATCATTAGCAATACTATGGTCCCAGATTCCCGTAAATTAGTCTCACCATATTGGTGGACTTCGGGAACCCATATTTGGTTTACGTACAAGTACAGCGAGAGGTATACAGACTTGCGCTGACGTTCCATGTAGTAGACAAGGTGCTGTGGCACCTGCAGCCCCATAAACCCTAGCCTAAACATTGAACGCTAGACTTTAACCACAACGCAGGGGTCCGCTTGCCTGAGAATCATATACTTCACCCAAACTGGCACTGCAATGCTTCTTACCAAAGTCCCAAGTACCCAATTGCTGAATCCTTGAGGATCTTAGCTGGGTTGCAAGTACCCGCTGTCTAGGTACCTGGGCTCTTTTGGGGCACGTTCCTTGGGGCTTTGCCGACATTGGGCCCGAACGTCTATAAATGCTAGTTTCCCAAAATTGGCCCCTATATAGACCTCAAAATATTCTACTCCTTACTATAGGAACCCCAAAGGGGTACCCCTAATTTTGGCAAACCCCCAAATAGTACTTACATGGAGACTTCAACCCTAAACCCTAAACCGCGTGTAGTACTTATATGGAGACTTCAATGCCAGGGTACTCTTACTGGAGAAAGTCCGACACCATCCTAAAGACCCGTGCTTCCAAGGAATTCCCAAACCCCAAACTGGATCAATGTATTAGGGTTATGTTAGGGTTATATTGGGGTCATGTTAGGGTTATAGTATACTGGGGTATATATATATATAAGGGTTATGTTAGGGTTATAGTATATGATAGGGATTCTTTATGCTTCTTAGGGTATGGGATGCCTTATATTCATCAAAAAAGGTACCTCTCCTCTTCCTAGAGTAGTGTGGGCTGAGTAATCCTTAGAGCCTAAACCCTTAACCCGATGCACTCCTGAGTGGTGCAAGTTTTCCTTCACAAACAGCATTAGAATGCTCCGCAGAGCAGGTTGTCCTGAGCTTGTCTGTCAGGTTTGCTGATGCGGTTGGAATGCTCTGATTCGATATAATTTACTTACTGGTTTGTAGGAGAGAATATGGGAATATCTTATGTAGGGGTTATTTGCGGATTATCTTGCCATGTTCCCTAATAAGAATTAGTAAATATATTTGTCTTCGAATATCAGGGTCGGCATTCGCGCTGTTGAGGAAGCACATGGGGAGGTGTATTTTGTAGCAACTCGGAGACATCCACCCTTGCCTGGATTGCTGTGACTAATCTTAACTGAATAGGGGGGAACCAGACTAGTTTTTCCATATACCCATTGTGGTAACTTAAAGAAAGTTCCGTAACAGCAAGCCAGTTGTGAGAGCGTAGCATCAAGGGTTCGACCTGAAGTTCAGACCCGGGAGGATCCAGAAAGTACATCCACTGTAAATTACCTAGCTGCAGCATACGGTACCATGCTGCCCTTAAATAACAAAGCCTGAAAGTCTAAGCCTACGTCCTAAACACTAAATCTGACACCCTAGATCCAAAACACTAAGCTCAAAACCCTGAATCCTGAATTGTAAGCTTTAAATTTTAAACCTTAGTTCTTAAACACCAAGCCCTCCAAGGCATGCTTCACCCGTCATTTGGGTCATGCTGCTGGCAACAGGGTCCTCCAGTCATCTGTGGCTTCTTGGCTTTGGGGTTTAAGGTTTATGGTTCAGGGTTTGAGTTTCAAGGTTTAGGGTTGTGGGTTTAGGATGTAAGGTTAGTGGTAGCCCCCCACATAATATGACACGTGTTGAGCTTCAAGGATACGTAACCCTATACGACAGCTACCCTAAATCCGAAATTCTAAACCGTGTGCACGCTGCAACGCGATTTTGAGCGCGTGTATAAGGAAGGCTCACCCCAAAAGGGTAGTTCCCCTTGGTTGTCTAGGGTTTACGGCTTAGGGTCTCTTGGTGTATATGACTGTCGACGGGAACTACTCAAGGATTTCCGTGCGAGGAACTAAAGCTCGATGGGTCCAGGTACTTTCCCAGAGGGTCCATGTACCAAATAATTGGGTACTTGGGTTTTCGGTAATAGTAATTATAGTACAGGTTTTGGGTAAGTCTATGATTATTAGGTACTTGGACCCTTAGGGTTTTGTGGTGTTCACTTATGCCGCAAAATACCGTAGTACCTCTACAGGAACTCACTGGGACCTTCCCTAGGTCTATATGAAAAGCTACTCACACCCTTTGGTAAGATCAGCAAACCCTAAACGCCAGACCCTAAACCCTCAAGATCAGCAAAGGTTTGATCCAGAGCACTGCCCACGGCACGTGCAGCTCTGCAAGCATCTTCGCGATAGAATGGGTTTCGATTTGATTCTGGACGCAACTTAGTACAAGTTATTTTGGAGAGCTGGCCCAGGTATCTAGACCTTCCATCTACCCTCTATAGATTTATAATGCCCACTTTTAGGGACCATATACCTCCATTTAAGGGTACAAGTTGGGCCCTAGCTAGTAGTCAAGTCCCCAGAACTGAGCCCTATACACAAGGAATCCTTGAGGGGAACCTCTCTGTAATCCTCAATAATTTCGAGACAACCCAGTGTTTCCACACTCGTTTCGCCTGCTTCCGGATCGATGGCACGAATCTAGTGTTTGGGGCGGATAGTCTAGCGGTCAGGTTTTGTGGTGTAGGGGGTTGAGGGCAGACTGATTAGCCCAATAAATCTTCAGATCCCGATTTCCAAATCCCCTGAAAACCTAAGCCCAGAGCTTTGAGGATGCAGATGTTTTCTCCTACCCTTCATCCTAAACCCTCTCTTATGTATATATATATATATACCTAGGGCTTCCAAAACCCTAAAAAAAAGGTTACTTGTACAAAACCCAGTCTTTGGAACGACTACATGCTCAGAACCCGGTTACTCACCAAAAAGCCCGGTTTTCTCGGGAATGATGTTCGGGAGCCTTCTTCTTTTAGGTGCATTAGCCACCCAGCGTTCGGAAACAAGTAGGTTGACAGGTAAATTCCCGAAGAACCCATAAATAACCCATAAGAAACCAATAAACAACACAAAACCCATAAATCCCCAGATGGGTTCCGAAAACCTTGTTTTTGATAACCCGTCGGAAAGCCATAAATAACCCGTCGGGAACCCATACACACCCGTAATTAATTTGTGGGTTGTATCCAGGCCCCGTATCGTCATATCGTCATTTGGACACCCTCAGAAATGGGTTACAACCAAAACCCGCCTTTTCATAAAATAACCCGGTTATGTCCCAGAACCTGGATTTATCTAGGTTATGGAAGCCCCAGGTACACATTATATGTGATACACCCCTACATGGACCCTTCCGGGAGAGAAACGCACGACACGGAAGCTTAAATCCTAAACCCTACGAACCCCACCAGTAAGCCTTAAACCCCTAACCCTAAAGTCCTACACCCTAAACCTTAAGCCCTGAGCCCCTAAACCCTAAACCCTAAACCTTAACCCTTAAACCCTGGAAATAAGGAATTTTGTCATCTGCCCTACGTGCGCCACAGCTCGAGCCACGGCCCGATTCGCAGCGAGTTTCCAGGTTTAGGGTTTAGGGTTTAGGGTTTAACCCTGAGGGTCCACATATACAAGCATTAGGGAATTGAGACCCATAATTCCTTCTATAGTATGGTATTTTGGGGCCTAATTCCCTTATAGGTGTATATATGGACCCCCTGGGTAAGGCTTAGGGTTTAAGGTTCCATACTGGAAAGGCCTCTTTAATGGAAATGTTGTGTTACCCTCTTAACGTCAAGGCAATTCCATAGAAATCTCTTTGCTTTGAAACTTTGAGGCTTGAATCTGTAAACCCAAGAGCTTCGAATCACAGAGCTCCAGTTGATACCAATTACTCATTTTGCCTAGCCCTCAACCATTTAGTGGGGCCTAGTCCACTGAAAATTGGCAAAGTCTTTCCTGGACATTTGGTACTGGCTTAAATGCCGAGAAATTTGAGGTGCTTTAGGATTGTTACAAGAATTATCTTAAAATGGCCTGCGCTCATGTTTAGTGACAACCCTTCGGCCAGCTCAACTGCCTAAGATTTTCCTTTGCCTCAGAGCACAAGGAACTTGAGCTCTGAGACATGCTCTCTTCTGGGTTGCTGCTAAGGAACTTAAATTAAGTTACCATAATGGGTATATATATATAGAGGGATAATGGAAAAGAAAATGGAAACTACTATAATGGGGTTATGTAAGGTTCAGGGTTTAAGGCTTAATTTGCCATAATGGGTATATATAGTAAAGAATAGGGTTTCCCCAATATAGTAACTTAATTTAAGTTCCTTAACAGCAACCCAGTCTTCCTCAGCCTTCATCTTGAGGTGCCACAACCCTTCAGGGTGACATGCTGAAAGCTTAGAGGTTTGAACCGCGTGAGTTAGCACACGCCGAAATAGCCCGCGGCTAAGCTCCAAACTGCGCCGGCGAGCTGGTTTAGGGTTAGGCGACTGATGTGGGGCCAGCATGGGAGTCTTTTTGCGCGTGGATAAACAGGAGTTAGGCCTTCTCTGACCCTAGCCTTGCCTTTCGGTTGGAGCAATGCTCATGATGGGTGGTTGTCAAAATTATGGGCCCTTTTTGGATCCCTACTATAATACGGCACCTAATATTTAGGGTACCCAAAAAAGGACCATAATTTTGACAACTACCCATATGGAGTTGGGGAACCAGCAGCATCTGCAGACTTCAGCCCGAATTCCTCAAGAAAAGTAGGTGCCTCAACTGGCGAAGGCTTAAACCCAAAACCCTCGCACAAAGTTGGGGCATCAACTGTTGAACATGTGCAAGACCAAAAGTAGGGGCACCAACTGGTGAGGCTTAAGCCCAAAATCCTGGAGAATAGTAGGGGCATCAACTGTGGAAACCTTACATAAACAAAATCCTCAGGAACAGTAGGGGCATCAAGTGGTCAAAACTTAATCCCCGAATCCTCAGGAGAATACAAAAGGTCAGAACCCGTCACATTTTTGGACTCTTGGAAGTAACCCTGGGCCCTCAGGAGAAGGAAACATTTGCTCATAGCTCCTCGCACCCTTGGACTCTTGGAACTAGCCTTGGGCTACTGGATGAATGGGATAATGAAAAATGAGTTCAGATGAAAGCTGTCAGTGGAAGTAGATGGTGTCTTGCCGCCCCCTTCCCGAAAAGTCCCAAATCGGTTTGAAAAAAAATGAAAGGTGCGTGGAGTGAGGAAAACACGTAGCGGTCCCTTAGTAGTTGTACTAGTATAGTCTTAGTACTACTAGTACTGCAAGACTACCAGCCCAACCAAATTGCCTGGGGATGTCCCTTAAATGGGGGAATACACATTGAAAACAGTGGCTCACTACTCCTACACCCCCCAGTTCTTAGTTTGCCAAGGAGCGAGTTGGCCAACTTCAGGACCACTTCAAGCCGCGCATCCATTGCAAACAGCCTTCCGCTCATTTTGGCCTGCAGGTACAAAGCGACTAATACAGGGACCAGTATTGGCCCTGGGTGCCTTATAGAACGAAAGTAAAGGGTACCTTGAGTAGACGTTAAACATGATATTGATGATTGCTCAGACTTTCCCAGACAACACAAATCCCAATAAACCCTTATGTAAGCCCCTAAAGCGCGTTTCAGGGTTCAAGGGGTTAGGGGCTCATGGTTTCCGGGCTGTCGGGGTTGAAGCTCACAAGTTCACACGCCTGATGCTAAAAATCAACGTCTAAACTTGCCTTAAATGTCTACATTCCCATTTAAGAAGTTTTCAGGTCATAAATATTCCAAGTTGAATGGTTTTGGTGCATATAAGGCCCTACTATTTATGAATTTGGACCCGCCAAAGGCTACTTATCGCAGGATCCTCTCCTAGATGCTTGTGGCCCTACAGGTGTCGGAAGTGTGCGGGTTTGGCATGGCTTCAACCCGCATGATACATTTTCGAAAGAAGGATCCTTGCTTGAGTTTAGGCTGGCTGTTTCAATTTAGATTTTTTGGACGTGCCAGTAGGTAGTTGCGTACAGGGTTTATAAAGTCTAAGGAGGCAACACGTTTTACTTGTAGGAGGGATCTTATATGCAGCTAAGGATCTGTCAGCCTGGTGAAAGAAGGCGACTTAGGCCTAGTGGCCACCAAGACGAGCGGTGGACAAAGCAACAGAAAGCAGCGCCTGGGTCAAACTTGAATACTCTAGTGGATACCAAAAATCCTGCATGACCCTCATTACCCTAAACCTTGGGAACTATGGTACTCTAGTAGAGTAAGGTCATGCAGGATTTTTAGTATCCACCGTAGCAGCCTTTTCATGTGAGTTACTGGTAAAACCCCAAGCGCTTTAACATGAACTATTTCGCGTAAGAGTCCTTTTGCATCGCGGGGCCATATCTAATGTTTGGGGGGTGTCGAATTTTCAGCATGAAAGGCTTCATGTACATGATGATGTCTACAAAGTTATGGATTCCTTCATTCCCCAGTGTGGAGCCAGGTATGTGGTCCTTGGCACCTTCTGCATTCTGATGGTTCTGCTGTGGAGTTACCAGTGCTTGGCTAACATTCTTCAGCAACTTGCCATGGATCCTGACCAAGTGAAGCTGGCCAACGAGCTCTTGAAAGTTTCAATTGAGCGAGACAAATTGAAGGCGGACAACCGAAAACTCGCACAGGAGCGTGACCAAACGAAGGCGGACCATGAACAGACGAGGCTAGAAATTCAGCAGTTGGAACAGGCTGCAAAGCTAGCGTCCATGAATTGTGAGCAAGTCAAGGCGGAGCACCAATGCAGGAAAAGCGAGCTCCCGCAAGCGCGCAAGGAGCGTGACCAAGCGCAATCGGAGCTTGAGCAGATGAAGGCTCACGCCTTCAACAACCAAAAGGATTGCCATTGCGCCAGGACCAATCAAACTCGTTCCAAAGAATCATCTTTGCGTCACGAAATCGTGCAGCTCATCCAACGGTCCTTACCGCCCGAACTTCCCATGCTGGGATGATTGTAGGGATAACGTATTTGCACAGCTGCTGTAGTACGGCATGCTGCGTGATATTGTTCGGTGCCTTGCTGCTCTGGATGTCAATTACTGTCTCGTGAATTTAAATGGCGCTTTGGAAAAATTAGAGGACCCTGTCTGGAGCCCTTAAAATGAGGACCATCGTATATTGGGACCCCAATTTATGGAACCCTGCCGAATGAAGCTTACGTAGCCCAAGCTTGTGGGGCGTTGCGAGCACAGGCACCTGTTCCACAGTGGCGAGTTGGTTGTAGGGAGTCGAGAACGAATTTTCATTGTAGCCCCTACATACTCCACTGGCACCGGAATTTCCATGTGCTTTACCGTTCCTGCATTCCTTACGAAGAACCAGCAAGAAAGAGCGTCTGCCAGTACAGCCGTCGCAGATGCAAAAAGATTTAAAACTAGACTCGCAAATGCCTAGAACAATGGCTAGTGACCTCAGGACAAACACATCACGTGGAAGGCTAATTTGGCGAGTCCATAATGTCATCAGACCCAAGGGACCGCCCAAAAAGGACATTCCCAAGTGAAAAAGCCAAATACCACCCAAAAACCCAAACACCAAACCCTATTCCCTGTTGAGCCCTATTGGGCCATGTTTAGGGAGGTCCCCTGGGATCCCATAGTAATCTCTTGTTTGCCGGTACAGCTGTTGGTTTCGCCAGCTTGCAAGCAGGAAAAAGCTTGGCAACTCGGGTTTGTGGGGAATGTCTAGAAGCATTGAAAATTCAAGACCTGGAAGCGCGCATATTTTTGCGTTCGGGGCTTTAGGCTAAGATTGGAATCGAGGAATGGATCCATCTAGTACATAGTGGTTTTAGAGTGCCCCAGAAGAATCATCACTACGGATGCTATAAACCATATCTTCATTCCGGCGCTGGTCACTGGTAAGTTGTTGCGTTGCTTTCTGTGGTGTACTGCACGGAGGGGACGGTTCGGACTTTCGCTTAGCAGTTTTTCTATTGAAGGGGCTGAGAGCTAAAATGGGAATGGAGGAACGGATCACTAGAGCTCTTATTCAGAGTGTCCTAACATATTTTGTACATGCTCTATACCGCATTCACATGGTAAGTTTTTGCTTTGCTCTTTGTGTCGTACTGCGCCGAGAGGACAGGTTGGACTTTGCCTTAGCAACACCCACCCTACACCCAACAACGCAAACCGTGAATCTTCAACGCTAAAAATTAGACTCTAGCACTCCTTGTCTTGAGAGAGAGTGGTCTGTACGGCGACTCAGGAGAAAATCAGCTCCCGCCATAATAACCTGAAGCATCCCAAGTATCGATATGGTACAAACCAGGGTCAAGTAGCGTTTCTATATCATGAACTAGTAATTAGTACTGTGGTTGGAGTCTGTGGTTTGAGTTAGTATCCCTATTTAGGTGCTTAAGATCCTTTGGGTAAACCCCCCCACCCCCAAAAATGCGAAATAAGCCTTCCCAATCCTAACAGTACTATATTGGGATTGTGCGGATGTTGTTAGCAGTAGGGGAGGTGATTATAAAGTTTGATGAAGGCATTTAGGGGGCGTATACATGGTTTTTGTATGGTTTCTGCACCACACTGGTTGCTGGCTCTAAGCTTGCGCGCCAGCTTCACATGCCACCATTGCAATTTCGGTAGGGCTGTAGAAGCTGCCATATCATGTCGCACTCACCGTCTGAGTTGACGGTCAAGGTGCACACAGATCGCAGCCTGGTTCTATCGTGGAAGCACCCTGAGCCTGATGCTTGCATCTTCCACGTGAAGGTGGAGTACTTTGATCCTACTACGCCCATGATCGAACCAGAAGAGACTAAATCCATCAAATGCTCAGGGCTTGCCTTCCAGTTTCGGGCCCGCGATGACCCAAAAAGAAGTGAAGCCTTCACTGCAAGAGTGTCTCTGGAGGCAGCAAGAGCAGATGACCCAGCAAAACGCAGCGATGTCGTGAGGGCACAGATCACAATGGATGGTGAGTTGTCAGCATCTCGCTGTTCTGATGATTTACGAGGTCATGTGGAGAAGCTGCTTAAGGCTCGCAAGTGCAACTTTCGCTTGGTCGAGCTTTATTAACCATGTTTATCGATGCTGTCGGCAAGACCTAAAGGTCCAGAATCAGTTGGAGACAGCTCCAGCTGGTGCGGCAGAGAACACACAGGATATCAAGATGGTGCCAGTGTTGGCCGGGCTGTGTCTCATCGACACGCCCGCCATTCCCAACATGAGCGAGCACATGGAGGAGGCCTTTGGGGCCCTGCTGGCCGGAAAGATACCTGAGGGCGTGCGGCGCAAGGACTTCAATAAGAGCAAGTGCTGTTATTCCAAGCCCCCGCATGCTGCAATTCTGGTCGTATCGCTTCTCCATTGGCGCGATCAGCAGGAAGAAATGGCTCTGTATTTAGGTGCCATGTCCAGGAAATTGAAGACTGCGTCGGATGGGCGAGTGGCCTTCCCGTTTGTCATCGCTGCCACCCATCGTGATGAGTTCCTCCGTTGTTGCGAGTTCAACAAGAAGCCGCACGAGGAGTTGGAAGCGGTCTTGAACAGCATGAGGAAGGCAGCCAACACCAACGAAGTCTTTGCAGTGACGAACTACAAGAAGGGCGGTCTTGCAAGCATGGAAGTGAACGAGCAGACATTTGCCTTGCTCTCGCAGGTCATCCCGCTTGCCGCTCGTGGAAACACCGGAGCTGTGGTGCAACAGAACCAAAACCGGATGATGGCGGTTGGTGCCATGCTGGTATTGGCTGTGGCTCTGTGCGTTGGCTATGTTCTTTGCTATGCTCCAGTGGGGGGCAAAGGGAGCTGAGGAAGCACTGTGTGCTTAGATGCTGTGATAGATACTAGGGTCCAGGAGCGTGCTTGTAAAGGGCTTTTCTGCCAATTAGGTCTTGGTGCATCCTTCAGTATGTGCTTCTTTTTCGCGTTTTGCGGTGTCACTCGTAACATACTGGCACTAGTAGCCCCTATAACCCATATAGTAGCCCTAGATATCCCCATTCTTAACATGCCCAAATCATATGAGCTAGAGTCTAAACTCCTTAAAGAGGGTTCTATACGGGATTATATAGGGGCTCTGTAGGGGGTACTAAGGGGGATACTAGGAGTTTAGATTATGTCTCATATACTTACCCGCAGCTGGTAGCATAACAACTATTACACACGTCCCGGGCACGTAACAAGTAATTTTTGAGTATGTGGAATTTTGGGGGCACAGCTCCTGGAAGGTAAGTTGGAGCAGAAGCCTCCAGATGTCAGAGATGCAAAGACCAATCGCCCATTCTGCCTGAAGGATGCGGGATATGCGTGATGTAGGGTTGTTTGAAAAGAATTTGGTAATATACTCTCCAGTGATCATACGGGTGTTGGAAGGGAACACCGACGTCATTTGTGAAGCTTCTACATTACATGTTTGGCGCCCGTCCTCTTACACAGCAGCGTCCGTGCATACTCATCATGCTAGCAGTTCTGGCGCCGGCAGGGTTCTCATAGCATCCTTCATGTGGCCTGGGTGGGGCAACGATATGATCGATGAGACACAGAGCTCAATTTGCTGGCACAGCGCTTGACGTGCAGCACAAGTGCATGTGCTCCAGTTGCGCTCTGAAAGACATTTTGCTGAACGTTGCAGTGTGGCTTGGGGTTACGGATTTGTGCTCCATGTGATGTGTTCTAAGCACAGCGCTTAAATCAGCATTATGTTGCATGACTAGTGCTGCGTGTCACTCGTCACCTGCGTAATCTCACTAATAATGCCCCCCCCCCCCCCTCCCTGGGAAATTATAATGTTTAAAGATC